>ML253847.1:1216-81861 GCA_005239495.1 Nicotiana undulata | reverse complement strand
CCTCACAATCACTCTGCCCATCAGGCAACCTCACAATCACTCTGCCCATCAGGCAACCTCAAAATCACTCATCATAAGCCCCGCGGGCATCACTCAATCGGTATCGGCGCTCACTGGGGGTGTGCTACAGACTCCGAAGGGGCTCCTACAGCCCAAGCGCAATAATAAGCCACAACATGGCATAATTCACACACAATATAGGCCCGCAGCCTCACTCATATCATATCATCCTCACAATATAGGCCAGCAGCCTCACTCAGTCAGACACTCTCAATTTGCCCTTCAGGCCATAGCATACCGGGTTCTCGACCCAAAACAGTATTTCACTTTTCAAGAAGTAGTATCAAAATACTCTAAGTGTCAAAACAATTTCACAGAAAAGAATGAGTGAAAAATCATAACATATCAGTGAGAAAAAATAGTAAAAACATCCACCAAGGGGTAAACAAATCGGCACTAGGCCCCAAACATGGCTTACAGCCCAAAACATATCATAATGTAAAAATACTAATTAAGCAAAGGCTTAAAAATCGGTTTCGCAACTCAATAGTTGCCTAAATAGGAAACATGTTCCAAAGTTTCCACCTTTTTATTTCAAAACCCGTGAAAGGTGCATAATCCGGGGTTTCATATCCTCAAGACAGGATTTAAAGACATTACTTACCTCAAAACTAGCCCGAAAACTATTCTGCAATGCGCTTGCCTCTCGAATCAACCTCTGAAGGCTCCAAATCTACCAAGTTCAGATTTTTACCATCAACATATGCTTAAAGGAATAAATTCCAATTGAAAAATATTGAATTTAAGTCAAAATCCGAATTCGGTCAAAACCAGACTTCTGGGCCCGCGTCCCGAAACTCAGAAATTTTTACAAAAAACTGTTCTTCTTCTTCTTCTCACGAGTCTGTACATATAAAGAACACCGAAATCGGAGTCCGTTTGACCCCTCAAATCGACCCTTGAAGGTCTCATAATCTCATGCCCCAAAATCCTATTTTTCTACTGTTTTCATGAATTAAAGGCTGGGATTATGGTCTATAATCACCCATAATCGAGTTTTAATGACTAGAACACTTACCTCAATGAAGAACAAGGATTTCCCTCTTCAAAATCGCCCCCAAGAGCTCTTTTCCGTACAACAATGGTGTAAAAAGGGGTTTAGGTCGCGGAGGAAATATTATTTAACTGCCCAGTTCTTTGTTCATCGCGATCGCGGGAAAAGGCACGCGATCGCGAAGAACAAAATAACTGCCTCAAATTGTAACACTACGCGATCGCAACATTAGTCACGCGATCGCGCTTCACCCTATCCCAAACTCACGTGATCGCAACCATGACCACGCGATCGCGATACACCATCAGCTGCTCCCTCACGCGCCCAATTACTCTACGCGATCGCGAACTCCACTACGCGATCGCACTAAACACCCTGTTCAACTCACGCGATCGCGACCTCCTCCATGCGATCGCGATAGAAAAAAATCTGCCATTCCCGAGCTAACCCTACGCGATCGCAAACACCCTCCCGCGATCGCGTAGAAGGAAACCAGCAACAGAAATTGCAGCAGCAACAACATATCTTATAAGTCGAACACACTCCGTTTACCATCCGAAACACACCCGAGGCCCTCGGGACCCCAACCAAACTTACAAACATATCCCATAACATCATTCAAACTTAGTTGCACTCTCAAAACACCAAAACTAACATCAAAACTCCAATTTTGCATCGAATTCAAGCCTAAGAACTTTGATATTTCTAAAATTCATCAATGATGCCGAAACTATCCAAATCAACTCCGATTGACATAAAATTTTGCAGACAAGTCCAAATTGACATTACGAACCTGTTCCGACTGTCGGAATTCTATTTCGACCCCGATAGCCTATTTTCCACTGCCGTACGGAATCGCCAAAAACTAACTTTCACCAATTCAAGCCTAATTCTACACCGGACATCACAAAATTATTATGAACACACTCATAATTCCCAAATCACCTAACGAAGCTATCCGAGCCATAAAATCCGCATTCCGAGGTCGTTTACCAATAAGTCAACTCTTAGTTGACTTTTCCCATTTTAAGGCTATTCTTTAAGGACTAAGTGTCTGAATTCTCATTTAATTATTCCTATTCCAAGCCTATCAACTCTAATACATTAATAATAGAATAACCAATCTATAATAAGTCAATAGCAACAATTATGATGAAGGTTTTCTCGTAACGACAGACCGGGTCGTTACAGAAACAACCTCTCTACCTGCATTAGGTAGGGGTAAGGTCTGCATACAGACTACCCTCCCCAGACCCCACATATTGGTATTAAACTGGGTTTTTTGTTATTGTTGTTGTTGCTGCATGAGGCATTATATATGTCGGATAAAAAATTAAATAAACTGTAATGAAATTTTGAACTTATACTCATATCGTTTAAATTCTGGAACCACCATAATAATCATATAAATTGATATAGAGAGAAGAGCATTTGAAAGGATGTGATACAGTGTTTGTCACGACCCCAAATCCTAACAGGCTGTGATGGTGCCTATCGTGGAACTAGGTTATCCAACCATCACATAACTACACACTTAGTTTAATCAAATATCGCAATATCATTAATATCAACATAGCAAGTATGAAAATTTCCTAAGTCTTTAAACAAATATAAAATAATCCATTGTCTAAACAATTCCCCCAGGACCAGAGTCAACATGGTCACGAGCATCTAAAAAATAAAACTAACTCTGCTAATGTCATAAATAATATTTAGGAATCAAATGCTAATACTGATAAGGAAGGGAAATGAAGAAGCTGCGGACGCTGGACAGCTACCTCGAAATGCCGTAAATGCTGCTAATAACGAGCGAATATGGCTACTGCTCCGCACTAGTACCTGGATCTGTACACAAAGGTACATGGAGTAATGATGAGTACGCCAACTGAGTAGTAATGAAAATAAATCACAGTCTGAAGAATAAGAAACACACAACATAATTACACCAATCCACAAAATAATAAAATACCACAATTCAAATAAGTGTATATAAGTTCAAACCAGTTTCCGTAAAATTCTTTAAAACAAGTATATTTTCCAGTATTTCTCGGTAAAACTCTCAAAATATCAGTTTGAAAAATGAAGTGAATCATGGTCAAAACTCAATAAAATATCATCATACATCTGCCCCTCGGTCCATAATCATCACTCGTAAATATTCCCTCAGCACCTCACCATCTCTCTGTATCAGTCACTCAGCACCTCATAATCATTCATGCCTCCCAATCACTCGTCACTCGGCACTCGCACTCAGTAGGTACCTGCGCTCACTGGGGGTGTGTACAGACTCCGGAGGGGCTCCTTCAGCCCAAGCTCTATAAATAAGCCAAATCATGGCATCAATCACTCTCAGGCACTCGGCCTCTCTCATATCATAACATCCTCACAATATAGGCTCTCGGCCTCACTCAGTCAGACACTCTCAATATGCCACTCGGGCCATAAATATACCGGGTTCTCGACCCAAAAATAGTATTTCATTTTCAAGAAATAATCTCAACATACTCCGAGTGTCAAAACAATTATCAAGAAGGACTGAGTAAAAAATCATAACATATCAAGTAAGGAATATCAGTAAAATAGCCCCCAAGGGGTTAACAGATCGGCACTAGGCCCCAAACATGGCTTACAGCCCAAATATATCAAAAATATATCAATACTTTTAAGCATAGGCTTTAAAAGCGATTTCGCAACTCAATAGTCGCCTAAAAAGGAATATATTTTCAAATTCCCAATTTGTGCACTCCAAAACTGTGAAAGGATGCAAAGTCCGGGGTTTCATACCCTCATGACAAGATTTAAAGACATTACTTACCTCGAACTAGCCCGAAAAGCTACTCTGCAACATGCTTGCCTCTCGAATCAACTCCTGAGTGCTCCAAATATACCAAGTTCAGATTTTTATCATCAAATTATGCTAAAGGAATGAATTTCAATTGAAAAATATCGATTTTAAGCACAAAACCCAAAATCAGTCAAAACCCGACCCCCGGGCCTGCGTTCTGGAACTCGAAAAACTCTATAGCAAAATTTTCTTCATCATCTCACGAGTCCGTACATATAAAGAACTCGAAAATCGGAGCTTGTTTGACCCCTCAAATCATCCCTAGAAGGTCTCATAATCTCAAGCCCTAAGTCCACATTTTTCTACTAATTTTCATGAATTAAACACTGATATTTTGTACCTTAATCACAAATAATCGAGTTTTAGGGTCCAAAATCCTTACCTCAGTTAAGAACAATGATTTTCTCTCTTCAAAATCGCCTCAAACCTCTTTTCCCGTTTAAAAATGGTGTAAAAGGGTTTAATGGCGCGGAGGGTTTATTTAAATACTGTTCACCCGAGTTACTGTTCATCCGAGTTACTGTTCACCCGAATTGTTGTTCATCCGAGTTATTATTCACCCGAGTTACTGTTCACCCGAGTTACTGTTCATCCGAGAAACTGTTCATGCTGATGTGAAAAAATGCAGCAACTTTTCTTCTAGTCTAAATTGATCTGTTAACCTTTCGAAATCTACCCGAGGCCCTCGGAAATATCAACAAATATACCAACACGTCCCATAACATCATTTGAACTTAGTTGAGCCTTCGAAACACCAAAAACAACATCAAAACACCAAAATCACATCAAATTCAAGCCTATGAACTTTGAAATTCCTAAATTCCACTTACGACGCCGAAACTATCCAAACTACTCCGATTGACCTGAAATTTTGCAGACATATCCAAAAGTACATTACGAACCTGTTCCAACAGTCAGAATTCAATTCCGACCCCGATAGACTATATTCCACTGCCGACCAAAAATCGCCAAAAAACTAACTTTCGCCAATTCAAGCCTAATTCTACACCGTGCATCACAAAAATATTCTGGACACACTCCTAAGTCCCAAATCACCTAACGAAGCTATCCGAGCCATAAAATCCGCATTCTGAGGTCGTTTACCAATAAGTCACCTCTCGGTTGACTTTTCTAACTCTAAAGCTACTTTTAGAGACTAAGTGTCTTAATTTCTTCTATAATCATTCCAAGCCTGAGCTAACCAACTCTAATACATCATGGACAGTATAACCAACCTATGAAAAGGCATTAACAATAAATATAATGCAGATTCTACGTAACGACCGACCGGGTCGTTACATTCTCCCCCTCTTAAATAAACGTTCGTCCTCGAACGGGTCTAGAAACATACTTGTAGTCTCAAACAAGTGAGGATATCTGCTCTGCATCTCCCGCTCGGTCTCCCAAGTAGCCTCCTCCACTAGCTGACCTCTCCATTGTACCTTCACTAAATCTATCTCCTTTGACCTCAACTTCCTGACCTAACGACCCAAAATAGCCATTGGCTCTACCTCATATGACATATCATCCTCGAGCTGAACTGTACTCTCGGCCTTGCGACTCAAAGCATCGGCCACTACATTGGCTTTCCCCGGATGATACAAAATGGTGAGATCATAATCCTTGAGAAGCTTCAACCATCTCCTCTGATGTAAATTCAAGTCTTTCTGCCTCAGCAGATACTGCAAACTGCGATGGTCGGTGAAAATCTCACATTGTACCCCATACAAATAATGACGCCAAATCTTGAAGGCATGAACAATGGCAGCTAACTCAAGATCGTGCACCAGATAGTTCTTCTCGTGCACCTTCAGTTGTCTAGACGCGTAGGCAATCACCCTATCGTCCTGCATCAATACCGCTCCCAAGACAACTCAAGAAGCATCACAATAAATTATGTAAGAACCCGAACCAGTAGGCAAGATCAATATTGAAGTTGTGGTCAATGCAGACTTGAGCTTCTGAAATCTCTCCTCACACTCATCGGACCATCTGAATGGAACACCCTTTTGGGTCAATATGGTCAATGATGAAGCAATAGAAGAGAATCCCTCCACAAAGCGACGGTAATAACCCGCCAAACCAAGGAAGCTCCTAATCTCTGTAGCCGAGGAAGGTCTAGGCCAACTCTGCACCGCCTCAATCTTCTTCGGATCAACCTGAATACCCTCACTAGACACCACGTGTCCCAAGAAAGCTACTGAGCCAAGACAAAACTCACACTTGGAGAATTTTGCATAAAGTTTCTCCTCTCTCAACCTCTGCAACACAATCCTCAAATGCTGAGCATGCTCCTCCTGGCTACGAGAATACACCAGGATGTCATAATTGAACATAATGACGAATGAATCAAGGTAAGGCTGCAACAAGTTGTTCATCAATTGCATGAACGCGGCTGGGGCATTGGTCAGCCCAAATGACATAACCAGGAACTCATAATGACCGTATCTGGTCCTGAAAGCAGTCTTCGGAATATCAGAATCCCGAATCTTCAACTGATGATACCCAGACCTCAAGTCAATCTTGGAGAACACTCTCGCTCCCTGAAGCTGGTCAAACAAGTCATCAATACGAGGCAAAGGATAATGGTTCTCCACCGTAACCTTGTTCAGCTGCCTATAAGCAATACACATGTGCATAGAACTATCTTTCTTCTTCACAAACAACACCTGTGCACCCCAAGGTGACACACTAGGCCGAATGAACCCCTTATCTAGGAGTTCCTAAAGCTGCTCTTTTAATTCTTTCAACTACGCTGTGTCTGGCACCAAGTCAATACCAAAATCAATGTCCCTGTCAGGTGGCATGCCTGGCAGGTCTGCATGGAATACGTCCGGAAAATCACGAACCACATGAACCGAATCAATAGAAGGAGTCTCAATACTAACATCCCTCACGAAGGCAAGATAAGATTCACATCCTTTCTCAACCATACGCTGAGCTTTCAAATAAGAAATTACTCTGCTAGGTACATGCTCTATAGACCCTCTCCACTCAACTCTTGGAACTTCGGGCATAGCTAGGGTCACGATCTTAGTGTGACAATCAAGAATAACATGACATGGGGATAACCAATCCATGCCCAGTATCACATCAAAATCAACCATACTGAGTAACATCAAGTCCACTCGGGTCTCCAGACCCCCAATAGATATAACACACGACCGGTACACATGGTCCACAATGATAGTATTGCCCACCGGAGTCGAAACATGAATAGACGTAACTAAAGACTCTCGGGTCATATTCAGAAAGTGAGTAAAATACGATGAAACATAAGAATATGTTGAACCATGGTCAAATAAAGCCAAAGCATCACTACAAACTGAGATAGTACCTGTAATAACTGTATCTGAGGCCATAGCATCAGGCCTAGCTGGGAGTGCATAAATACGTGGCTGGCCTCCACCTGCTCGACCTCCCCCTCTAGGGAGGCCTCTCGCTGCCTGACCACCATACCTAGCTGCTTGGGTAGGTGGTGTGGTGATTGGGGCTGAAGTCGAGGGTTGAACCCTTTGCTGAGATAATCCACTAGCACGACGAGGGAAAACCCTCCATCCATGACCAACCTCTCCACACTCGAAGCAACTACCTGGAGCTGGAGATGGGGACTGAAGGGAACCCCTGCCACCATGATAACCACCGGACGAACCATGTACAGAAGAACCCTGATATGATGATGCTCTGGAGGAGCTCTGAGCTGGAAGGGAACTAAAGGAAGAACGACCCTGATGAGAGCTGTGGGGGCCCTGCCCCGAAGATGCGCCACTATAGGCTGGACTGATTGGTTGTGGAGGTCTAAATGGACGACCTCTGCTATGCTAAAATTGCCCTATAGGAGGGACACTACTGAAGTTACCTGATCCCCGAGGCCTCTTGGCCTCCCTCTCCTCACGCTCCTGCCTGCGAACCGACTCAATATCCGAGCTATGTCAACAACCTGCTCAAATGTGGCTCCAGACACACTCTCTCTGGTCATCAAAATTTGAAGCTGATACGTGAGACCATCTACAAACCTCTTGATCCTCCCCCTATCAGTGGGGACTAGCTCATAAGCATGTCTAGCCAACTCGGAAAACCGCATCTCGTACTGAGTAACTGACAACTCTCCCTGGCGCACCTGCTCAAACTGTCTACTTTGTTCCTCTCTGTGGGACTGAGGAACACACTTCTCCAAAATGATCGTGGAGAACTGCTGCCATGTGAGAGGTGTTGAACCAACCGGCCTACGCCTCTCAAATGCCTCCCACCAAGTTAAAGAAACACCAGGAAACTGATAAGTAGCAAATGAAACTCCGCTGGTCTCCAAAATACCCGCAGTACGGAGCATCCTCTGACATTTATCCAGAAAACCTTGGGCATCCTCGCCCTCTGTGCCTCTGAAAGTCGGAGGATGAAGTCTACTGAACCTCTCCAGCCTACGCTGCTCATCCTCGTGCATAACTGGGACCACATAATCCTGAGCTAGGGAAACTAGCTGAGCTGGGACTACCCTCAGTGCCTGTATACCCTGTACAACCTGCTCAGGTACCCGGCCAGCTGGAGTCTGATTGCCTCCCCCGGCATGAGGCGTAGCGGCAGTAGTAGACATAGCGACTGCCTGAGCTAAACTGGTGCATGCTGTCAAAATCTGAGTCAGGGGCTCCTGAAGACCCGGAATGACTATGGGCACTGCCGGTGCCTGGACCTGTCCCGCTGGAGCACCCTCGGCGGAAACCTGATCCTGAATAACAGGGGGATCCTCTGGTACTACCCCGACTGCAGCCTGGGCTGGTCCCCTACCTCTACCACGGCCTCGACCTATCATGGGTCCAGCTGGTGTCGGGTCACTCTGTTCCGTAGTTAGTGTCCTCACCATCTGTGAGAGAATGAAACAACAAGAATTTAGATTTCTCAAATCAATAAAATGACACGACAGAGTTCAATAAAATGAGATGCTTCCTAAGGGTTCTGCAGCCTCTCAAAGATAAGTACAAACGTCTCTGTACCGATCCGCAAGACTCTACTAAACCTGCTCATGAGTCCTATGTAACCTAGAGCTATGATACCAACTTGTCACGACCCCAAATCATAATAGGTCGTGATGGCGCCTATCGTGGAACTAGGCTAGCCAACCATCACATAACTACACACTTTGTTTAATCAAATATCGCAATATCATTTAATATCAGCATAGCAAGTATGAAAATTTCCTAAGTCTTTAAACAAATATAAAATAATCCACTGTCTAAACAATTCCCCCAGGACCGGAGTCAACATGGTCACGAGAATCTAAGAAATAAAACTAACTCTGCTAATGTCATAAATAATGTCTAGGAATCAAATTCTAATACTGATAAGGAAGGGAAATGAAGAAGCTGCAGACGCTGGACAGCTACCTCGAAATCATGTAAATTCTGCTGATAACGAGCGAATATGGCTACTGCTCCGCACTACTACCTGCATCTGTACACAGAGGTACAGGGAGTAATGATGAGTACGCCTACTCAGTAGTAATGAAAATAAATCACAGTCTGAAGAATAAGAAACACACAACATAATTACACCAATCCCCAAAACATTAAAATACCACGGTTCAAATAAGTGTATAAAAGTTCAAACCAGTTTTCGTAAAATTATTTAAAACAAGTATATTTTCCAGTATTTCTCAGTAAAACTCTAAAAATATCAGTTTGAAAAATGAAGTGAATCATGGTCAAAACTCAATAAAATATCATCATACATCTTCCCCTCGGGCCATAATCATCACTCGTAAATATTCCCTCAGCACCTCACCATCTCTCTGTAACAGTCACTCAGCACCTCTCATATCATAACATCCTCATAATATAGGCTCTCGGCCTCACTCAGTCAGACACTCTCAATATGCCACTCGGGCCATAAATATACCGGGTTCTCGACCCAAAAATAGTATTTCATTTTCAAGAAATAATATCAACATACTCTGAGTGTCAAAACAATTATCAAGAAGGACTGAGTGAAAAATCATAACATATCAAGTGAGGAATATCAGTAAAATAGCCCCCAAGGGGTTAAACAGATCGACACTAGGCCCCAAACGTGGCTTACAACCCAAATATATAAAAAATATATCAATACTATTAAGCATAGGCTTTAAAAGCGATTTCACAACTCAATAGTCGCCTAAAAAGGAATATATTTCCAAATTCACAATTCCTGCACTCCAAAACCATGAAAGGATGCAAAGTCCGGGGTTTCATACCCTCAGGACATGATTTAAAGACATTATTTACCTCGAACTAGCCCGAAAAGATACTCCGCAACACGCTTGCCTCTCGAATCAACTTCCGAGTGCTCCAATTCTACTAAGTTCATATTTTTATCATCAAATTATGCTAAAGAAATGAATTCCAATTGAAAAATATCGATTTTAAGCACAAAACCCGAAATCAGTCAAAACCGAACCCCTGAGCCCGCGTCTTGGAACTCGACAAACTTTATACCAAAACGATCCTCATCATCTCACGAGTCCGTACATATAAAAAACTCTGAAATCGGAGTCCGTTTGACCCCTCAAATCATCCCTAAAAGGCCTCATAATCTCAAGCCCTAACTTCACATTTTTCTACTAAATTTTCCCAATTAAACACTGTTAATTTAGTCCTTAATCACATATAATCGAGTTATGGGGTCCAAAGTCCTTACCTCAATGAACAACAATGATTTTCTCTCTTCAAAATCGCCTCAAAGCTATTTTCCCGTTCAAGAATGGTGTAAAAGGGTTTAATGGTCGCGTAGGGTTTATATTAAATATTGTTCACCCGAGTACTGTTCACCCGAATTACTGTTCATCCGAGTACTGTTCACCCGAGTTACTGTTCATCCGAGGTATTGTTCACCCGAGTACTGTTCACCCGAGTTACTGTTCATCCGAGTTACTGTTCATGCTGCTGTGAAAAAATGCAACAGCTTTTCTTCTAGTCTAAATTGATCCGTTAACCTTTCGAAATCCACCCGAGGCCCTCGAAAATCTCAACAAATATACCAACACGTCCCATAACATCATTCGAACTTAGTCAAGCCTTCGAAACACCAAAAACAACATCAAAACACCAAAATCACATCAAATTCAAGCTTATGAACTTTGGAATTCCTAAATTCCACAACGACGCCGAAACTATCCAAAACAACTCTGATTGTCCTGAAATTTTGCAAACATATCCAAAACGACATTACGAACCTGTTCCAACTGTCCAAATTCCATTCCGACCCTGATATCCTATTTTCCACTACCGACCGAAAATCGCCAAAAACTAACTTTCGCCAATTCAAGCCCAATTCTACACCGGACATCACAAAAATATTCCGGACACACTCTTAAGTCCCAAATCACCTAACGAAGCTATACGAGCCATAAAATACGCATTCCGGGGTCGTTTACCAATAAGTCAACTCTCGGTTGACTTTTCTAACTCTAAAGCTATTTTTAAAGACTAAATGTCTTAATTTCTTCTATAATCATTCCAAGCCCGAGCTAACCAACTCTAATACATCATGGACAGTATAACCAACCTATGACAAGGCATTAACAATAAATATAATGCAGATTCTACGTAAGGACCAACCAGGTCGTTACAGTGTTGCTTGCCAACTCTCACAAAACATTCCCCAAAAACTCAAAGTAGAACGATGTGGGAGGTGGGTCTGAGCTGGGTGTACAAGACCAGGTTGGTACGGATTTTTTAATTATCAAACCAAATCAATGGTGTCGAGTTTATAAATTTATGAATCAAACCAAACCAATAAAGTCGGGTTTTTTCATCTCGGGGTTTTTTCCGATAAACTCTTTATGGCATAAAATATGTAACTTATGCTCCAAATATTTTTTAAGTCCTAATAAAATACAACTATATAATGTGTTTTCCAAGAAACTAACACAATAGGAGATAAGTCATAGCATTATACTAAAATTCAATAACAAAGATAAAACAATAAAATTACATAAAATAAATATTGCTAATTAATAAGCCATAATGAAAATTAAAGTAATTTAAAAATCCTATATAAGTCATGCTAAAATAAGTATAGCTAATATGTACTAATATTAATAACATACCTAAGCACTAAAGAAAAATATAAACTAAGTTATGCATTTTCATTATAAACTAATGTAAAACTGAAATAATTATCCAACACTATCGTCATTCCTAGTATTGAATTTAATTACTTTTGTTAGCATTAGTATTGATTTGAACTTTGTTTAATTTGAGTTACTACATATATGGGCTATAAAGTTTATTTACCATTCAAGAATGTTAAGTCTAAACTTGAAATAATATGTTAAAAGATAAAGCTATGAAAAAGTTTAAGAAATATGTATAAATTATATTACAATAAATATCTATATGTATAAAATATTTTTAAAAATTATATAAATGAACTATCGGGTTGATTTGGTTTCAGTTTGACTTTTTTTAGTTAAAATCAAACCAAATCAATTATGGTCGGATTTTATTTTTCAATACAAAACCAAATCAAACCAAACTACATTGAATTTTTTTTCCGATTTGACTCGAATTATCAGTTTGGTACAATTTATCGATTTTCTTTGTACCCCTAGTCCTGGGCTGAGATTATGGTCTAGATTCTGGAGCCCATTTCTTTGGATGGATAATTGCTTCTCTAGGTGGTGTTCTTTCGGATCCGACCCAAATAAAGGTATTATCATTGAGACCATAATTCAGCCCCAGTACATGCCACGTGTCGACGTAAGGTCTCAGTCGCTCCATTTGTTTTTGGTTAAGTACATACACTTTAGAGGAGCGTGCGGTATTGAAATTTAAATATAAAAAAATTCTCCATAAAAAGGAAGAGCTTTTATTTTCTAAAACATCTTTCGGTGTATAAAAGTATATGATATATGGTACTCGTACAATGAGTCTATAGTAATTCCTTTTTATTTCAGTATTTGGTTACCTTTGGTTGGAGCTTCCCTATTTATTTTCTTTTGTAAAAACAAATATTCTGCTCTCGTGCCATATTACTGTTTAAATTAATATTTAAACATAATTGTCAACCTTTAATGGTAGGTAAATATCGTCAGAATACTATCTTACATTTCGTAAGAACAACATATGTCACCAATATTAATATCCAACCAAACGCTGGAGAATAACTCAAAATCATTTATTTATACTTTGAAACACTAGAAGATATTTTACTTAAGTTCCCAAACATGTTCGTTGCTAATCGAGTCATCCATAACAAACTTTAAATATTTAAGATTAATTATTCTCTAGTAATAAGATCTCAGTGCCAACGATAATTTTATTTGATATTTTATAACTAGAATTCAGTTTTTCCACCAACGCGAACCTTAGTAAAATTCAGGATTAATAAAAATATTTTCAAAAAGATGTGTTCCATCATACCAATAATTTATGTCTCAAAATACTAAAATTTACCAAAATCCTAAACATGGAAACCAATGATCTTAAGAATTGCTGAATCATGTAGACAAAAAGAGGCCAAGTGGGGCTCATGGGCCAACTATCGAGTGCCTAAGTCCAATTGGTGAAGGCTCCCCAGCCTGGCCCATAGTAACTTCCCCAAACCTATTTTGATGGATATGTTGGACAAAGTAAACAAGCCCATGAGTCCATGGACGGTCCTACCATTAAAAAGGGGCATTTGCGCCCATACCCGCTTTTTAGGTCACGTTTTAACTTATACCCGCTTTGCAAAAAAAATTATAAGCGTACCCGTTTTTCGCATAAACTTCAGGCATACGGGCTTGAAGTAGCAAAGGCAATCACACAAAACTTCAGCATTCTAGGCTTTTTCAAAGACTTTAGCAAAAGTGCTGAAGTTATTTAGTTCATTTATAAAAACTTCAGCACTAAATAAGTTGAAGTTTTGTCCTGGATTAATTTGTTTTGTCATAAAGCTTTTTCAATAACCTCAGCAGAAGATGCTGAAGTTATTTAGTTCATTTGTAAAAACTTCAGCACTAAATAAGCTGTCCTGGATTAATTAATTTTGTCATAAAGCTTTTTCAAAAATTTCAGCAGAAGATGCTGAAGTTATTTAGTTCATTTGTAACAACTTCAGCACTAAATAAGCTGTCCTGGATTAATTAATTTTGTCATAAAGCTTTTTCAAAAATTTCAGCAGAAGATGCTGAAGTTATTTAGTTCATTTTCAAAAACTTCAGCAGAAGATGCTGAAATTATTTATAGCCTGTTTGGCCAAGCTTTTTTTTGGGCCAAAAGTGCTTTTTTTTGCCAAAAGCACTTTTGGCCAAAAATTGAGGTGTTTGTCCAAGCTTTTGGAAGGAAAAAAAAAATGCTTTTGAGGAGAAACAGAAGCAGTTTTGGAGAAGCAGAAAAAAGTAGCTTCTCTCTAAAAGCACTTTTCTGAGAAGCACTTTTGAGAAAAATACACTTAGAAGCAGTTTTCAAAAGCTTGGCCAAACACTAATTACTGATTAAAAGTGCTTTTCAAATTAATTAGCCAAACACAAACTACTTCTCACCAAAAGCACTTTTTTAAAAAGTACTTTTGAGAAAAACACTTCTCAAAATAAGCTGATTTTAGAAGCTTGGCCAAACGGGCTATTAGTTCGTTTTCAAAAACTTCAGCAGAAGATGCTGAAGTTATTAAGTTCATTTGTAAAATCTTCAGCACATCTAAGTTTTTTCCTGGATTCATTAGTTTTGCAATAAAGCTTTTTCAAAAACTTCAGCAAAAGATGCTGAAATTATTTAGTTCATTTGTAAAAACTTCAGCACTAGATAAGCTGAAGTTTTGTCCTGGATTCATTAGTTTTGCAATACAGTTTTTTCAAAAACTTCAGCAGAAGATGCTGAAGTTATTTAGTTCATTTGTAAAAACTTCAGCACTAAATAAGCTGAAGTTTTGCATAGGTATCAGGAAAGCGGCACCCGAAGTTGTAAAAATTAGGGTATAGTTTAAATAATTTTAAAAATATGGGTATAGGTTAAATGGAGGCGACCAAATAGGGCGCTCCGCGCAATTTTTACCATTAAAAAAGAAGGAAATTTTACCTCATATAGCGAAGGTATACACCCTATTTATTATAAATTAAAATTATTCTAAAATATTATTTTCTATAGCTACCTTTTATATTTTATAACAAAATAAGTATTTATGTTATATACTACCATTGAAGCATGAAATAAGGCATGAAATACACTATTTATGTTTTTCCTCTCTCTTAGACAGCTGGACATACCTATTTTTAAGGTGATTGCCGCTACTGTATTCATAAATATATGACGCGAATACATGTGAATACATGCGCGTACAATTGTATTCATGAATACAGCAACGCGAATACATGCGCTTACAGTTGGACTGCCCTTATTTTAGGGGCTTTTTGCTGCTGTATTCATGAATACATGGCGCTACATGTGAATACATGCACGTACAACTGTACCTGTCATGATTTTAGGAATTTTTTACTGTTGTATTCATGAATACAACATTGCGAATACATATGAATACATGCGCATATGACTGTACTGCCCTGATTTTAGGTACTTTTTTGCTGTTGTATTCACGAATACATGGCGCGAATACATGTGAATACATCCCCGTACAGTTTGACTGCCCTGATTTTTTGGCCCTTTTTGCTACCATATACATGCAATGTTTGACCCTCCCCAAGAGTTTACACATTTTAACACTTAAATACTTAGTTTAGGTCTAATATCTCTATTTTAACTAGTTTTGACTTCTTTTACTTTATTTTAAATACAAAAAATTTAAAAATACAAAGAAAATAGTTTTAGTTTAATATTTAATTAATTGAATTTTAGAATTTTTCAGTATCTTTGTTCAACAAGAAGAGTCTTATTTTGTGATGAATTTCAAATTTCGTTGGCCCAATTAAAACTCAATCTGGATGACCTACACTCTAGAAATACCAATACACGACATCCTGGGGGACAAGACCAAAAAGAACAAAAACACCGCCGCTGCCTGATCACAAAAAGGACCCATCTCCAAGCTTCAACAGCCACCGTCCGCTGGCCACCGCCAAGTTTCGCCGGAATCAGCTGCACCCGCTCCTCATCTTCACCCCAACTACCGTAACATCACCCCTCCTCTTCTTCTTAACCCCTGAAAAACCTAGAACCCTTTTCTACACAAAAAAGAGAACCAACCGCCCATCTCCTCTGCTCGAGCTGCTGCCTCGCCGGAATTGATCACCGGCGAGTGGTGCCGCCGCTAGCAGCAGTTGTCCAGCGCTCTTACCTCCCCTCCTGTCGTCCACCTCCCTCACCTAAAAGAACAGCAGCATCGACAACGCAACCCCTCCTTCCTGAAGAAACGACTGTTCCCTTCCCCTTTCTTCCTCATCATCATCTAAACTTCAACATATAGATTAGAGACACAAAACAAGAAAATCTGTCTCTCTCACGCCTCTCTCTCAGAAGAACGGCGACCCCCTCCCATTGACAACTAAAAAAAAACCTTGCTAGCCCTTTTCCCCTCATTCTTCAACCTAACATCCGCGCCACCTCCTCACTGCCGCCAAAACTCGTCGGAAAAGTGTGGCCTCCAGCCCCAAAACTCAGCTCCGAACCCAACTCAAAAACAGACCCATATTGGCACAAAAAAAAAACAGCAGCTCCGAGGTCGTTTTGAGGTCGCCGGCGAGTTCTCCGTTCCTGGTCCAGGTTTGCTCGAGCTTTCTCGCGGAGTTTCCATCTTTGTAATCTCACATATAAAATGGTTCCTTTTTTTAACGTTCATTTTCTTTCATCTTGTTACAGTGGCTTGAAGTGTGTTTGGGTTGTTTTTCTCTTTTTCTTTATTTTATTTTCTTTTCTTGTCGATTAGTGTGTCTTAGCTTCCATTAGTTACTTTAATTAGTTTATCCATTTTGTTATGTATGTGACCTCTGTTCTTGAATGAATATATTAAGTTGTTAGATTAATTAAGTTGTGATGACCCAAAAGGCCATCTTATGTAAATTTAATTATGACTGTGTTCCGAGGTCCCGAAAGCCTCTGTAAATCTTACCTCGATGTGCGTGCGCAGCCCGGGCGTGTAGCCGGGAAGCCTTTATGTGGAAACTTGATAAAGAGTTGAATTTATGATAATTAATTTAATAAAGTTGACTTTGGTCAACATTTTTGGTAAACGGACCCGGACCCGAGATCTGGCGATCTCGGAAGGTCCGTAGGAAAATATGGGACTTGGGCGTATGTCCGGAATCGAATTTCGAGGACCCAAGTCCGAGAAATGAATTTTTGAAGAAAATTATTTTCTGAAAATAATAAAGGCTTATGAAATGAACCTCGATGTGAATCCTGTGTTGCCGGGCTCGTATTATGGTTCCGGAGCCCGGAACAAGTTCAATATGTGTTATTTAATTTATCTGTGAAATTTGGTAAGAAACGGACAAGATTTGACAGAGTTTCAGATCAAAATAGGAAATTTAGAGTTAATGAAGTTTTGAGGATTTTCATAAAATTTGAAATTTGGTTTGGAATGTGATTAACCGAGGTCCGAATGAAATTTTGAGACCGAAAATAGTTCCGTTATGTCATTCATGACTTGTCTGCAAAATTTGGGGTCATTCCGAGTAGTATAGGTCGGTCCGGCGCGTTGTTATAGAAATCAAGAACTTAGAAATCCTTAAGTTTGATCCTAGGGGTTTTGAGGGGTGATTTTTAGATTTAGCGTGGTTTTGGGTGTTCCGAAGGCTCGAGCGAGTCCGTATTATTAGTTAGGACTTGTTGGTATATTTGGACAGGGGCTCGGGTGAGCCCAGGTGCCTCTCGGACACCACACGAGGCCAAAAACCAGCTGAGATGCAGCTGGTGCACCTGATCTGGTGTGACCGCAGGTGCGGTTGCCCAGCCGCAGGTGCGGGACCGCTCTTGCGGTCCCAGCCTCGCAGGTGCGAAGGTTCTACAGGTGCGATTCCTCTTTCGTAGGAGCGGAACCGCAGGTGCAGTCTCCAGCTCCGCAGGTGCGACCCCAGCCCTTCTAGCCCAATTCCACAGGTGCGAGCCCCAGCTCGCAGGTGCGAGACCGCAGGTGCGGTCCTCGAGCCGCAGGTGCGGAACCCCTGTAGGCCAGGCAGTGAAATTTCATTTAAACACGAGATTGAGTCATTTCTTCCTTTTTCCATCTTCTTCCTTGTGTTATTTGAGAGCTTCCAAGGGGGCCTTCAACCTAGTACTTGAGGTAAGTAAATTACCTATCTAACACTAGTTTCAAACATCAATTCCTAGTTAAATTCCCTACTAAGTTATCAAAAATCATGGAATTAGGTAGTAATTTTAGGGCTCTTGAGGATTTTGTGATTTTCCATTTTAGGCCATGAATTCAAGTAGAAATCACACATTAATGATCCTTATGTTATGGGTGAGTGATCCCTTCGAGAATTTTCGGAATTTGAACATGCGGAACCGGGGTTCGAATTTGGGAATTCTTCAAGAATAGCGATTTTATTGAATAACTAAGATAACTTCCCACATTGTGCATGCATTGATTTAATTGTGCCCATTTTGGCTAGTGGCGAGTCCTCGGGTGTAGAGTTCGGAGTTTCGGGCGTAATTGTGGTCCGAGGGGTAGATTCGACACAAGATGAGTCTCCTTTCTAACCTTGTAAGAGGGAATTGTCCCCATAGGTGATGTATCTACTATGTGTAAATTGTTTCGGAGCTACGTACACACCAAGTGATGAGATCCGTACGTAGCGGCTATCATTGTTATGTCCGGGTAGTTAGGCCCACATCATGTCTTATATGCTTCCTCGTAATGCCTTATATGCTTCCTTGTAATGCCTTATATGCTTCCTTGTAATGCTTTATATGATTCATTGTGACGCCATATGTACTATGAGATCATGTTTTGTATATTATTGTTCCTCGGAGGCTTTATGAAAATTGTTGAATTGAAAGGAATTTGTTATGGAAAGTAAGTTTTATAAGATATTGTGTGTGCATGTGACCGCTTCGCAATTTACATTCCACGAGCGATGTGTGATTTCCCCCACTCTTATGGGAGCGGGCCGTACGCCACAACGGATTGAAAGGTGCACTTTTGGGACGGGCCGGTATATCCCCGGCAGTGCACAAAGATGATATAATTATGAATGCACTCTTGGTACGGGCCGTTCGATACTCGGCAGTGCATGGACGAAGTTGTACTATGTATTGATATGGTTACATTAAAAGACGCACCTTTGGGACGGGCCGATCGATCTTCGGCAGTGCGTAGATATGATTATGGTAAGCATGCACTTTTGGGATGGGCCGGTCGATCCCCGGTAGTGCATAACTTTTTTTTCTTATGACTCCGGCCGGTTGTCTTATTCCTGTGTGCGCATGATTATTTGGCATTGTTTCATGGATATTGATTTGTATGAGATATTTTTGGGAAAGAAAGTGACCATTGTTATTGTTCCAGTATTTTCTTGGATTTCTGTGCTTTATACATAATTGCTACTCACTGTCTTACATGCCTACTGCTTTTATTTCATCATTGTTATATCATGCTGTTGGACATTAGTGAGTGTCAAGTCGACCTCTCGTCACTACTTCTTCGAGATTAGACGAGATACTCACTAGGTACATATTTATTTTAATATGTACTCATGCTGCACTTCTGTACTTAACTGTACAGGTTCTAAGGCTGGTGCATCTGGTTATCAGACCAGATCCTGATAGTGACCGTAGTGGACTTGACTTCACGGTGAGCTGCTTCCTCTGGCAATCCCCAGCAACACCATGGAGTTTCATTTACTTTTGTTTCCCGTCTATTCATGCAGACAACGGGATTGTATATATATTTTTATCCTTTGTATATTCCGTTAGTATGCCCATGACACTCGTGACACTAGTTCCTGGCACACACGTAGTGTATATTTTGGGATTGGGGTTGTATATGCATACATATGCTTTATTTTGGCCATGTATTGTTATGATTTTATTTTCATATCAAGCTATCATCATATTTAATCGTTTTAAATTTGTAAAAATTGACTTATTTTAATCAAATGGGAAGGGTAACACTTAGTGTAATTCATATTGGCTTGCCTAACCCCGTCGTTAGGCGCCGTCACGACCTAGATTAGGATTCTGGGTTGTGAGAACGTGGTATCAGAGCCCTAGGTTCACGTAAGTCTCACGAGTCACGGGCAGGCAGAGTCTTGCGGATCGGTACGGAGACGTCTGTACTTATCTTCTGGAGGCTATGGGGTGTTAGGAAACTTCCCTTTATTCATATCATATCGTGCAATCTATGATGAACTCAAACTTATTCTTCTATTCTCTCAAAGATGGTGAGGATGCGTGCATCCGATGTTTCTGGTCCGGGAGATGCCGCTGCCCCCACCGCCCGAGGTCGGGGTAGAAGTAGGGGTAGAGCGTCTGCTCGAGGTAGGGGACGAGGGCGTCCTAGAGCTATACTAGTGGCACCACCATAGGACCCTATTATGGAGGAGCAGGATGAGGTTCCTCCAGTAGCACCTGCTCTAGTGGATTTTATGACGGGGCCAGGCTTCCAGGAAGTCATGGGCTGTATGCTGAGATTCATGGACACTATGTCCCAGGCTGGTATATTTCCAGCCGACCCTGCTACTTCTTAGGCGGGAGGGGGAGTCCAGACCCCTACCGCTCAGGCCACAGGTCAGGCAGCAGCAACACGTCATACCCCAGGCACACCGCCCGTGGGTGGGGTTCAGCCCGTAGTAGCAGCCCCAGAGCCCAGGCCAGTTACAGAGGGTGACCAGCAGAAGATGTTGGATAGATGGACCCGACTTCACCCTCCAGTCTTCGGGGGTGAGCGGGGTGAGGATGCTAAGGATTTCATCGATAGGTGCAGGGACAGACTGCACAACATGAGGATTTTGGAGTCCCATGGAGTGGATTTCACCACATTTCAGTTGGAGGGCAGAGCTCGCAGGAGGTGGCAGTCATATATTCTCAACAGACCAGCAGATTCTACTCTTGTCACTTAGGATCAGTTCGTGCAGGTGTTTCTAGAAAGATATATTCCACCCTCTGAGAGGGAAGAGTTGCGGCGTCAGTTTGAGCAGGTAGAGCAGGGGCATATGACAGTGACAGATTATGAGGCTAGATTTTCAGAGTTGTCACGCCATGCACTCATGATATTGCCTACCGATGCCGAGAGACTGCGGCGGTTTACGGGTTGCATTCAGATATTAGGGCCACCATGGCTTGAGAGGTGGAGATGGGTACTCCTTACCAGCTTGTAGTTGAGATAGCTCGACGGATTGAGGGGTATCGATTGAGGAGCAGGGAATAGGGTCAGCAGGGTCAGCGGGACAAGAGGGCTAGGGTCTCAGGGTATTTCAGGGATGCTCCGGCTAGGAGCAGAGGTCAGTTCGGGGGTGGTCAGCCCACCAGGCTTCCATATTCAGCACCTCCACTACCTCCTCGAGGTGGTCCAGCGAGGCCTCAGTTCAGTGCCATGCCACAACGTTCCTATCGTCCTCCAGCCACTCAGGGTTCACCTAGTGGTCACTACAGTCGCCAGAGATCCTCCGGTTCTTATTTGCTTCTTGGCTATTCGGGGGTCTTCCTCTTCGGGGCAGCAGGCTATGGTACCTAGAGGTTGCTTTGAGTGTGGAGATCTAGGTCATATACAGAGGCAGTGTCCCAAGCTTCGGGGCAAGGCAGTGCAGCAGGGTTATCAGCCTATGGGTCCAGCACCAGCAGTCCGGCCATCTAGAGGTGAAGGACAGGTTGGCAGGGGTCGTCTTAGAGGGGGAGGCCGGTCAGGGGGAGGTTAGTTAGTTCCCGTTCACTCTGGGGGAGTTCGGTATTCAGGAGCCTCAGCCATATTTTATGTCATTCCGTCCAGATCAAATGCAGTGGCCTCAGACGCCGTAATCACAGGTATTATCTTAGTATGTGGTAGAGAGGCTTCGGTACTATTTGATCCAGGATCCACGTATTCATATTTTTCAGTACTATTTGCTCATTTTCTGGATGTCCCTCGTGAGTCCTTGGGTTCTCCTATATATGTGTACACTCCTGTGGGCGATTCTGTGGTGGTAGACCAGGTCTATCGGTCTTGTGTGATCACTTTCTGCGGTTTCGATACCAGAGCAGATCTTTTATTGCTGGATATGATTGATTTTGAGGTTATCCTAGGCATAGATTGGCTATCTCCTTATCATGCTGTGTTAGATTGCCATGCCAAGACAGTTACCTTAGCCATTCCTGAGTCGCCTAGGCTAGAGTGGAGAGGTTCTTCAGTTAGTGCATCCAGTCGAGTCATTTCCTTCATGAAGGCTCGGCATATGGTCGAGAAGGGTTGTTTGGCTTACCTTGCTTATATGCGGGACACCACCGCCAAGTCTTCGACCATTGATTCAATGCCGGTGGTACGAGCGTTTTCAGACATATTTCCTTCAAATCTTTCAGGCATGCCTCCAGATCGAGATATTGATTTAGCTCCAGATACTCAGCCTATTTCCATTCCCTCGTATCGTATGGCTCCTAAGGAGTTGAAAGAGTTAAAGGAACAACTGGAGGAGTTGTTGGCTAAGGGGTTCATCAGGCCGAGTGTGTCGTCGTGGGGTGCTCCAGTCCTATTTATGAAAAAGAAGGATGGGTCTATGCGGATGTGTATTGATTATCGCCAGCTGAATAAGGTTACTATTAAGAATAAGTATCCTCTGTCGCGCATCGATGATTTATTTGACCAGTTGCAGGGTGCTCGTGTGTTTTCCAAGGTTTATTTGAGATTGANGTATATTGATTCCTTCATCATCGTCTTCATTGATGACATCTTGATTTATTTGCGGAGCCTGGGTCAGCACGAGCATCATTTGAGAGTTGTGCTCCAAACCTTGCGGGAGCAGAAACTGTATGCTAAGTTCTCCAAGTGCGAGTTCTGGTTAGATTCCGTGGCATTTTTGGGGCATGTGGTATCCGAAGAAGGTATCAAAGTTGATCCTCAGAAGATTGAGGCGGTTTAGAGTTGGTCGCGTCCTACTTCAGCTACAGAGATCAGAAGTTTCTTGGGCCTAGCAGGCTATTATCGCCGATTCGTGGAAGGGTTTTCTTCTATTGCATCTCCATTGACCAGATTGACTAAGAAGAATGCCCCGTTTCGGTGGTCCGACGAGTGTGAGGCGAGCTTTCAGAAGCTCAAGACAGCTTTGACCTCAACACCAGTTCTGACGTTGCCTTCCGGTTCTGGGATGTATGCTGTGTATTGCGACGCTTCACGCGTCGGGTTAGGATGTGCGTTGATGCAGAATGGCAGGGTTATTGCTTATGCTTCGCGCCAGTTGAAGGTTCATGAAAAGAATTATCATGTGCACGACTTAGAGTTGGCGACGATTGTTCATGCTTTGAAGATTTGGCGGCACTATTTGTATGGTGTGTCATGTGAGGTCTACACTGACCACCGCAGTTTGCAGCATTTGTTCAAGCAGAGGGACCTTAATTTGAGGCAGCGTAGATGGCTTGAGTTGTTAAAAGACTATGATCTCACAATTCTGTATCACCCGGGAAAGGCGAATGTAGTAGCATATGCTTTGAGAAGGAGGGCAGCAAGTATGGGTAGCTTGGCCTACATTGCAACCGAGGAGAGACCTTTAGCCTTGGACATTCAGTCCTTGGCCAATCGCCTTGTGAGATTGGACCTTTCGGAGCCTCGTCGAGTTTTGGCTCATGTAGTTGCTCAGTCTTCATTGTTGGGGGAGATTAAGGCTCGACAGTTTGATGATCCATGCCTTGCAGAGCTTCGGGATACGGTGGTCCAGGGCAGGGCCAAGGAGGTTACTTTGGGCGAGGATGGTGTTTTGAGGCTCCAGAGCCGTTTATGTGTTCCTAATATTGATAGACTGAGGAACAGAATTCTAGAAGAGGCCCACAGTTCTCCGTATTCTGTTCATCCGAGTGCGACGAAGATGTATCGTTATTTGAAGCAGCACTACTGGTGGAGGCGGATGAAGAAGGATATAGTGCAGTATGTGGCTAGGTGTCTCAATTGTCAGCAGGTCAAGTACGAGCACCAGAGGCCAGGAGGCTTGTTTCAGCAGATGCCCATTCCTGAGTGGAAATGAGAGCGCATCACTATGGACTTTGTGGTTGGGTTTCCACGGACTTTGCGGAAGGTTGACGCGGTTTGGGTCATTGTGGATAGATTGACCAAATCGGCGCATTTCATTCCGGTGGCCACTACTTATACTACGAAGAGGCTGGCTCAGATTTACATTCGAGAGATAGTCCGGTTGCACGGTGTGCCGGTGTCCATTATATCATATCGAGGTCCTCAGTTCACCTCGCACTTCTAGAGAGCATTGCACAGTGAGATGGGCACTCAGATAGATCTCAGCTCAGCATTTCACCCTCAGACTGATGGTCAGTCAGAGCGTGCGGTTCAAATATTGGAGGATAATCTCAGGGCATGTCTGCTTGATTTTGGGGGTCAGTGGGACCAGTTCTTGCCTTTGGCGGAGTTTGCATACAATAACAGTTATCAATCCAGCATCGAGATGGCTCCATTCGAGGCTTTATATGTTCGGCGATGTCGTTCTCCTATTGGGTGGTTTGATCCTGGCGAGGCCAAGTTACATGGCACAGATCTAGTGAGAGATGCTTTGGATAAGGTGAAGATTATTCAGGAGAGACTCCGCACAGCTCAGTCCAGACAGAAGAGTTACGCAGATTAGCGGGCGCGTCATGTAGCATTTATGGAGGGAGATAATGTTATGTTGAAGGTTTCACCGATGAAGGGCGTTATGAGATTCGGGAAGAAAGGCAAGCTAAGCCCCAGGTTTATAGGCCCTTTCGAGGTGTTGAGGCGAGTCAGGGAGGTTCCTTATGAGCTCGCTTTACCTCCCGCCTTATCAGGAGTTCATCCGGTTTTTCATGTATCCAAGCTCTGGAGATATCATGCCGATTTCTCTCACGTGATTGATTTCAGCACTATTCAGTTAGATGAGAAGTTGGGCTTCGAGGAGGAGCCAGTTGCTATTATTGATAGGCAGGACTGCCAGTTGAGGTCTAAGAGAGTTTCTGCCGTAAAGGTCCAGTGGAGGGGCCAACCAGTCGATGAGGCGACTTCGGAGTCCGAGGAGGACATGCGCAACAGGTATCCGCAGCTATTCAGCACTTCAGGTACGATTCTACGTCCGTTCAAGGACAAACATTTGTTTTAGAGGGGGAGATTGTGATGACGCAAAAGGTCATCTTATGTAAATTTAATTATGACTGTGTTCCGAGGCCCCGAAAGCCTCCGTTAATCTCACCACGATGTGCGTGCGCAGCCCGGGCGCGTAGCCGGGAAGCTTTTATGTGGAAACTTGTGATAATTAATTGAATAAAGTTGACTTTGGCCAATATTTTTGGTAAACAGACTCGGATCCGTGATCTGGCGGTCCCGGAAGGTCCGTAGGAAAATATGAGAATTGGGCATATGCCCGGAATCGAATTCCAAGGACCCAAGTCCGAGAAATGAATTTTTAAAGAAAATTGTTTTCTGAAAATAATAAAGGCTTATGAAATGAACCTCGATGTGAAACCTGTGTTGCCGGGCCCGTATTATGGTTTCGGAGCCCAGAACAGGTTCAATATATGTTATTTAAGTTATCTGTGAAATTTCGTAAGAAATGGACTTGATTTGACGGGTTTTGGATCAAAATGGGAAATTTAAAGTTAATGAAGTTTTGAAGATTTTCATAGAATTTGAAATTTGGTTTGGAATGTGATTTTATGTTCCCGAGGTCCGAATGAAATTTCGAGACCAAGAATAGTTCTGTTATGTCATTTATGACTTGTCTGCAAAATTTGGGGTCATTCCGAGTAGTATAGGTCGGTCCGACGCGTTGTTATAGAAATCAAGAACTTAGAAATCCTTAAGTTTGATCCTAGGGGTTTTGAGGGGTGATTTTTAGATTTAGCGTGGTTTTAGGTGTTCCGAAGGCTCGATCGAGTCTGTATTATTAGTTAGGACTTGTTGGTATATTTGGACGGGGGCTCGAGTGGGACAAGGTGCCTCCCGGACACCACACGAGGCCAAAAACCAGCTGAAGATGCAGCAGGTGCACCTGATCTGGTGTGACCGGAGGTGCGGTTGCCCAGTCGCAGGTGCGGACCGCTCCTGCGGTCCCAGCCTCGCAGGTGCCAAGGTTACGCAGGTGCGGTCTTCAGCTCCGCAGGTGCGACCCCAGCCTCTCTTGCCCAATTCCGCAGGTGCGAGACCGCATGTGCGGTCCTCGAGCCGCAGGTGTGGAACCCCTGTAGGCCAGGCAATGAAACTTCATTTAAACACAGGATTGAGTCATTTCTTCCATTTTCCATCTTCTTCCTTGTGTTATTTGAGTGCTTCCAAGAGGGCCTTCAACCTAGTACTTGAGGTAAGTAAATACCCTATCTTACACTAGTTTCAAACATCAATTCCTAGTTAAATTCCCTACCAAATTATCAAAAATCATGGAATTAGGTAGTAATTTTAGGGCTCTTGAGGATTTTATGATTTTCTGTTTTAGGCCATGAATTCAAGTAAAAATAAAAAATTAATGATCCTTAGGCTATGGGTGAGTGATCCCTTCGAGAATTTTCGGAATTTGAACATGCGAGACCTGGGTTGGAATTTGGGAATTCTTCAAGGATAGCGATTTTATTGAATAACCAAGATAACTTCCCACATTTTGCATGCATTGATTTAATTGTACCCCTTTTGGCTAGTGGCGAGTCCTCGGGTGTAGAGTTCGGAGTTTCGGGCGCAATTGTGGTCTGAGGGGTAGATTCGACACGAGGTGAGTCTCCTTTCTAACCTTGTAAGATGGAATTGTCCCCATAGGTGATGTATATGCTATGTGTAAATTGTTTGGGGGCTACGTACGCACCAAGTGACAAGAGTCTGTACGTAGCAGCTATCATTGTTATGTCCGGGTAGTTAGGCCCACATCATGTCTTATATGCTTCCTCGTAATGTCTTATATGCTTCCTTGTAATGCTTTATATGATTCATTGTGACGCCATATGTACTATGAGATCATGTTTTGTATAGTATTGTTCCTCTGAGGCTTTATGGAAATTGTTGAATTGAAAGGAATTTGTTATGGAAAGTAAGTTTTATAAGATATTGTGTGTGCATGTGACCGCTTCGCAATTTACATTCCGCGAGCGATGTGTGATTTCCCCCACTCTTATGGGAGCGGGCCGTACGCCACGGCGGATTGAAAGGTGCACTTTTGGGACGGGCCGGTCGATCCCCGACAGTGCACAGAGATGATATAATTAAGAATGCACTCTTGGTACGGGCCGTTCGATCCTCGGCAGTGCATGGACGAAGTTGTACTATGTATTGATATGGTTACATTGAAAGACACACTTTTGGGACGGGCCAAATGATCCTCGACAATGCGTAGATATGATTATGGTAAGCATGCACTTTTGGGACGGGCCGGTCGATCCCCAATAGTGCATAGCTATTTTTCCTTATGACTCTGGCCGGTTGTCTTATTCCTGTGTGCGCATGATTATTTGGCATTGTTTCATGGATTTTGATTTGTATGAGATATTTTTGGGAAAGAAAGTGGCCATTGTTATTGTTCCAGTATTTTCCTTGATTTCTGTGCTTCATACATAATTGCTACTCACTGTCTTACATGCCTACTGCTTTTATTTCATCATTGTTATATCATGCTGTTGGACATTAGTGAGTGTCAAGTCGACCTCTCGTCACTACTTCTTCGAGATTAGACGGGATACGCACTGGGTATATATTTATTTTAATATGTACTCATGCTGCACTTCTGTACTTAACTGTACAGGTTCTGAGGCTGGTGCATCTGGTTATCAGACCAGATCCTGATAGTGACCGTAGCGGACTTGACTTCACGATGAGCTGCTTCCTCTAGCGATCCCTTACAGCACCATGGAGTTTCATTTACTTTTGTTTCCCGTCTATTCATGCAGATAGCGGGATTGTATATATATTTTTATCCTTTGTATATTCCGTTAGTATGCCCATGACACTCGTGACACTAATTCCTGGCACACACGTAGTGTATATTTTGGGATTGGGGTTGTATATGCATACATATGCTTTATTTTGGCCATGTATTGTTATGATTTTATTTTCATAACAAGCTATCATCATGTTTAATCGTTTTAAATTGGTAAAAATTGACTTGTTTTAATCAAATGGGAAGGGTAACAGTTAGTGTAATTCATATTGGCTTGCCTAACCCCGACATTGGGCGCCATCACGACCTAGATTAGGATTCTGGGTCGTGACATTAGTTGGCAAGTTAGTGGTTAGTGTCAGATTCTTTAATGAGCTGAATTTGGATTACTCTTATAAACCATTTGATTCTGGGGCTGATTTGATCTTACCCATTTCAAGAAATCTGCCTTAATGCAGAGTTTCATTTGATTGGATTTCTTTCTTTATCTTCTACAATTACATTTTATCTATAAATTCGTGACATCTACACTTAATCTCAAACTTAGGAGTTGAAAAGAGTTATGAACATCGTAGCTCGCTTTAGTCGCGTTAATTAATTAAATCCTCATGACCATAGTCATGATTACATGATCTCCATTCGGGTGTGCATTTCATGTGACCCGACCATAATTTCGAACAATAATAAGAAATAAATATGTTGTATATAGCGGTTTCATCTCATGTGGCGCGATTTGCGACGTGCCCAAAAACAACAAGTGTACGCCATCGTGACTTATTTCAGAATAATTCCGTAAAAATTAAAAGCGATTCAAAATGTTAAAAATGCACAATAGGTTCTAAGCATGTATTAAAACAGACAATTCAGCCAATTAATAACAGTTGAGCGACCGTGCTAAAACCACGGAACTCGGGAGTGCCTCACACCTTCTTCCGAGTTAACAGAATTCCTTACCCGGATTTCTGAGTTTCGCGCACTATAAAACAGAGTCAAACTTCCTCGATTCAGGATTTTATACCGGTGACTTGGGACACTATAAATTATTCCAAGTGACGACTCTGAATTAGAATAAATAATCCCGTTTCGATTATTGTCACTTAAATTTGAAAAACTCCCTTATCCCACCCTTTCGGGAAAAAGGAAGTGTGACAGCTCTGGCGACTCTGCCGGGGAACGAACACAGAATCTCTGGTTCAGGGTTCAAGAATTCGAGCTTAGAATAATTGTTATAGTTGGCTTTCATTATTATCTGATTTTTACATGCGTTGAACCTAATTTGCTAAATGCCTTTTTTACCGCTTTGATATTATATGAAATGTACATAAATTGTGCCGAAACCCTCTTCTCTTTGAGTCTTCTAAATCATCTGGGAANCCCCCCCCCCCCCCCCCCCCCCCGCTCGAGCTGTCCGCTCGGGTAAGCCAGGTCTAGAATAGAACCCCAGGATTTAAACTTAGAATGACATAACCTCATGTCGGATCCCTACTAGGAATGATTATTTGCATCATGTGCATTTGGCTTAGGGGACTCAACACAAGGGTTGGGTCCGTCTAGGACATGTGTACCCAAAAATAAAAGACCATTCTGATGCATCTTATGTGCTAAATGTTGCATTCTTCAAGGGTAAAAGGGGTCATTTGGCGGACCAATGATGGTTGAGGGTAAATGAGAAAGAAAAGAGGGTTAAGTGTGAAAATGAATCAATTAGGCCCAATTATCTTTTTCTTTCACAAATAAATTTATTTATTTAGTTATCTTTCATGAAAAGGACAAAAAAAAAATGAAAATGAAAATCCAAAAAGATTTTGCACTTTCCCATCATTTTTCAAAAAAAAGAAAAAGAAAAAAAAGGAAAGAAGACAAAAAGTATGTTTTTTAATCAGTGTTTAAAAAAAAAAACAATTCTCTCTCTTATCCAATCTTCCCGAACTACGCATACCTGATTCTCGTCTTTCGAGGTGTGATACGTAGGCAACCCACATATGGTCCGGTCTTCTTAGTGAGTCTTAGGTTCTTGGCTTCGGGGGGTCGTAGCCAAATCTTGCATATTTAGCCACTTCTTGCCACATCGGCCATTTGTGCAAAATAGGGATATTTTCTCAAAGTGTCTTATGAACATATGTCTTAGAGCGTTAAGGGTACAACAAGGTGTCCTCTCAGTTTTAAGGTCTATTCGAATTTCCATGTCTAGCCACTTTTGGCCACATCGGCCATTCTTGCAAAATGAGGTCATTTTCGCGAAAGTGGTTCATTGACCCGTGTCTCAGAATCCTGAGTTCGCAACTAAGTGTCCTACTACCTTAAGGTCCGTCCTTTTTGAGTTCGCATCTTTAGCCACTTTTGGCCACATCGGCCATTTTTGCAAAAACGGATCACATTTGTGAAGTACTTTCTAGGGCCATGATTATTGGGAATTCGAAGTCATATAAGCCTTATTAAGGTATTTTCATGCCTTTGAGGTCACCTTTGTTGAGTTTGCACTTTTAGCCGTCCTTCGCCACGTTAGGTCATTTTGCAAAAATAACTCAATCATATCTTGCATGTATCCAATAGGAGGTGTTGGGGCGTCACATTGTGTCTCTAGTCACTAACTCTATTTGGTCTTATTTTTCTCATACATGTGTGGATTTACTTACCTGAGCATGTGTGATGACCCAAAATGTCATCCTGTGTAAATTTAACTAAATTTGTGTTTTGAGGCACTGAAAGCCTCCGTTAATCTCACCTAGATATACGTGCGCAACCCGGGTGCGTAGCCGGGAAGACTTTATGTGAAAACTTGATGAAAAGTTGAATTTATAATAATAAATTGATTAAGGTTGACTTTGGTCAACATTTTCGATAAACGGACCCGGACCCGTGATTTGACGATCCCGGAGGGTCTGTAGGAAAATATGGGACTTGGGCGTATGCCCGGAATCGAATTCCGAGATCCCAAGTCCGAGAAATGAATTTTTACGGAAAATTGTTTTCTGAAAATAATAAAGACTTTTGAAAATGAACTTCGATGTGAAACCTGTGTTATCGAGCCCGTATTATGGTTCCGAATTCCGGAACAGGTTCAACATGTGTTATATGAGTTATCTGTAAAATTTGGTGTAAAACGGACTTGATTTGACGTGTTTTAGATCAAAAATGGAAAATTTGATAGTTTATGAAGTTTGAGAAACTTCTATGGATTTTGGAGTTTAATTCATTGTTTTTGATGTTATTTTGGTGGTTTAATTACTGGAATAAGTCCGTAAGATGATTTTGAAGTCGTGTGTGTATTTGGTGTTGAGCCCCGAGGGCTCGGGTGAATTTGGGTAGGTGTCGGAGTGCTAAAAGGTTGAAAAATCTGGTGTTTTGACTGGTTTCTGGTGTCTGATGTTTCCTTCAGTGCGATCACATATATAGTTCCGCGATTGCATAGCTTTGTGGGGTGGGGGAGGTCAGTTCCTCTATGCGATCGCATAGAGTAGTCCGCGATCGCATAGGGGTATAGGCAAGCTGGGTGAGGGCAGGGCAATTACTCTCTTCGATCGCACGAGCCTCATCTGCGATCGCATAAGTCCACAGCTTGCCTCTTCTGCGATCACACCCTTACCTCTGCAGTCGCGTAGTATGGAATCCACGAAGCTCCGCGATTGTAGCCCTTCTTCTGCGATCGCATAGAATAATTTCGCCCAGTTATTTTTGAAGCCCCCAAACAGAATACTTACACGGGATTTCATCATTTTTCACCATCTTCTTCCTCTCCAAACCCCATAGACGAATTTCAATCCCTTCTTCCACCATAACCTTCTAGATACTATTGTTTCAGAGTTGGATTCGAGAGGGAAAGCAGTGCTAGAGGCTTGAATTGCATTTTTTGAGCCGAGGTAAGTGTTTGGCCTAACTTTAGTGAGGGAATAGGTGTTGAGTCATATGTTCTACTTGTATTACCATGTTCAATGTATAGGTGAGGTGACGAGTACCTATGCATTGTTTGTCAAGCATGCCCGTGAGTCTAATTTGGTGAATTACCCGTTATTATTCTGATGTTTATTGTGTTTTGAAGTAGTTCCTTTGGAAGTTGTTGAATTGTTGAGATTATCCGTTAAGTACTTGTGATATGATATTTGAATCGAGGACTCAATTCATTACGTTATATACTTGTAAGAAGTTGGTTATAGCTGGGTCCCTTGCCGTGCATTATTATAATATTGGTTGATGTTTTTCCCTTGCTGGGTGGTTTTGAATTGTATTCCATGCTGTTAAATTCCTTGCCAAGTTGTCATTTGTTGTTGATTTGGGTGAGGAAGAGAGTAAAAGCACGAAGGGTGATGCCGTATACATTCTTGTTTGAGTTATTATGTCCTGTTGACTTGATTCTTCTGCATTATTGTTTGTTTAGTTATTCATAGCCTCTTATCACTTGTTACCCCATTACTTGTCCCCGTATTACCATGCTTAACTGCTTATTTCTTGCCGTTTTCTTTGGTAGATATTATAGAACTGTTCAGGTAATTGTTGTTGTCATGTCTAACCTCGTCACTACTTCACCGAGGTTAGGCTCGGCACTTACTCAGTACATGGGGTCGGTTGTACTGATGCTACACCTGCACTTCTTTATGTTGTGCTGATTACGCAGGCATTCGTGGTTCTCGGCGTCACTGTCTATCTTTCATTCTGTCATCTATGTATTACCAGACAGATATATCCTTTTATTTCAAACTGTTGTCTTTAGCTAAATCTTAGACTTGTTCGTGAGATTGTGACTCCATTTGTGGGTTTTGTACTTAAAGGGATTTCTGCGTTATTGGCTAGTGTTAACTAGATTTTGTTAAGCTTCCGCATTTTTATCACAACTATCTAGTCAGTGTTTGTTACTTTCACTTGTTAATAAATCAATTCGGTTAACATGTTGGCTTGTCTAGCGGGTGCAATGTTAGGCGCCATCACGGCCCGAAGGTGGGATTTCGGATCGTGACAAGTTGGTATCAGAGCACTAGGTTGCTTAGGTCTCATAACTCACGGACAGACTGGGTAGAGTCTGAGGGATCTGTACAGAGACGTCTGTACTGATTCCCCAGAGGCTGCAAAGTTAGGAATATCTTCACATTTCTTCTTCTTTGTCATGCGATGTTATTCTAAATACTAATTGAGTTTCAACCCTACTCTCTCGCAGATTGCGAGAACGCGTGCTTACTCATCGACTGATCAGCAGCCTGATCCTCCTATTGCAGCTCCTACAAGGGACCGAGGCCGAGGCAGAGCTAGAGCAGCAGCTCCAGTAGAGGATCCACAGGGAGACTATGCCGGTGAGGTTCCTGCTCAGACAGTTCCAGTCGAACCAGCTCAGGTCCTGGAGGGGTTCATTGCCACCCTAGTGCTTTAGGACGCTCTATTCCGCTTGGTTAGACTCATGGAGAGTGTGGTTGAGGCCGGTCTTCTTCCTACTGCACCAGAAGGTTCTCAGGCTAGGGGAGGGACCCAGACTCCTGTTATTCATACACCAAAGCAGTTTTCCACTCAGTTCCAGACTCCGGCACCTCAGACAGCCGGAGTAGCTCAACCAGGTAATGTGGCACCAGAAGTTGAGGGAGCAGCCATGTCAGCAGACGCTCTATGGAGGTTGGACCGATTCACCAAGTTATTCACTACTACATTTACTGGTGCACCATCAGAGGACCCCCAAGATTATTTGGACAGTTGTCATGAGGTTCTTCGGAACATGGGCATAGTAGAATCCAATGGAGTTGATTTTGCTACTTTTCGTCTTTCGGGTTCTGCCAAGACTTGGTTGAGGGACTATTGCTTGACCAGGCCAGCTGGGTCTGCACCTTTGACTTGGGCTCAGTTCTCCGAGTTATTCTTGGGGAAGTTCCTTCCAGCTACTCAGAGGGAGGATCTTCGGAGGCAGTTTGAGCACCTCCAGCAGGGATCTATGTCTGTCACTCAGTACGAGACCAGGTTCATCACTTTAGCCAGGCATGCACTTATGATACTTCCCACTAATCGTGAGAGAGTGCGGAGATTTATTGAGGGTTTAGCTCATCCCATCAGACTTCAGATGGCCAGGGAGTCAGGTACTGATATTTCGTTCCAGGATGCGGCCAATGTGGCCAGGAAGATTGAGATGATTTTGTCGCAGGGTGGTGGTCAGGGGGCTGACAAGAGGCCCCGTCACTTCGGTCGATTCAGTGGAGCCTCATCTGGAGGCAGAGACTCTTTCAGCAGAGGTCATCCTCCCAGACCCTATCAGTCGGCACTTCGGGTATCTCACAGTGCACCGCCAGCTCATATTAGTGCACCATCAGCACCTATCAGTGCACCGCCACTTCAGAGTTTTCAGGGTGGTTATTCGGGCCGACAGGGCCAGTTTCAGAGTCAGCAGCCACATCAGCAGAGGCCTTGTTATTCTTGTGGTGTTTCGAGGCACATTGCGAGGTATTGCCCCAGAGCTTCTAGTAGTTCTCAGTATCAGGGTTCTCGTGCCATGGTCCCCGCAGCAGGTGCACCCCTACCCCCTCATCCCGTTAGGGGATGTGGTCGTGTTTTAATTACTGGAATAAGTCCGTAGGATGATTTTGAAGTCGTGTGTGTATTTGGTGTTGAGACCCGAGGGCTCGGGTGAGTTTCGGGTAGGTGTCGGGGTGCTAAAAGGTTGAAAAATCTGGTGTTTTGACTAGTTTCTAGTGTCTGATGTTTCCTTCAGTGCAATTGCATATATAGTTCCGCGATCGCATAGCTTTGTGGGGCGGGGAAGGTCAGTTCCTCTATGCGATCGCGTAGAGTAGTCCGCGATCGCATAGGGGTATAGGCAAGCTGGGTGAGGGCAGGGCAATTACTCTCTTCGATCGCACGAGCCTCATCCGCGATCGCATAAGTTCACATCCTGTCTCTTCTGTGATCGCACCCTTACCTCTGCGGTTGCGTAGTATGGAATCCACGAAGCTCCGCGATCGCAGCCGTTCTTTTGCGATCGCATAGAATAATTTCGCCCAGTTATTTTTGAAGCCCCAAAACAGTATACTTACACAGATTTCATCATTTTTCACCATCTTCTTCTTTTCCAAACCCCATAGACGAATTTCAAGCCCTTCTTCCACCATAACCTTCTAGATACTATCGTTTCAAAGTTGGATTCGAGAGGGAAAGCGGTGCTAGAGACTTGAATTGTATTTTTTGGAGCCGAGGTAAGTGTTTGGCCTAACTTTAGTGAGGGAATAAGTGTTGAGTCATATGTGCTACTTTTATTACCATGTTCAATGTATAGGTGAGGTGACGAGTACCTATTCATTGTTTGTCAAGCATGCCCGTGAGTCTAATTTGGTGAATTACCCGTTATTATTCCGATGTTTATTGTGTTTTGAAGTAGTTCCTTTGGAAGTTGTTGAATTGCTGAGATTATCCGTTAAGTACTTGTGATATGATATTTCAATCGAGGACTCAATTCATTACGTTATACACTTGTAAGAGGTTGGTTATAGCTGGGTCCCTTGCCGGGCATTGTTATTATATTGGTTGATGTTTTTCCCTTGCTGGGTGGTTTTGAATTGTATTCCATGCTGTTAAATTCCTTGCCAAGTTGTCATTTGTTGTTGATTTGGGTGAGGAAGAGTGTAAATCACGAAGGGTGATGCCGTGTATTCATCTCATTCATTTCATACATTGCATGGTGAGGAAGAGAGTAAAAGCACGAAGGGTGATGCCGTGCCATTATTTATATTGCTTTCATTTACGCATTGCATTGTGAAGATGAGAGTAAAGGCACGAAGGGTGATGCCGTGTACATTCTTGTTTGAGTTATTATGTCATGTTGACTTGATTCTTCTGCATTATTGTTTGTTTATTATTCATAGCCTCTTATCACTTGTTACCCCATTACTTGTCCCCGTATTACCATGCTTAACTGCTTATTTCTTGCCATTTTCTTTGGTAGATATTATAGAACTGTTCAGGTAATTGTTGTTGTCATGTCTAGCCTCGTCACTACTTCACCGAGGTTAGGCTCGGCACTTACTCAGTACATGGGGTCTGTTGTACTGATGCTACACCTGCACTTCTTTATGTTGTGCTGATTACGCAGGCGTTCGTGGATCTCGGCGTCACTGTCTATCTTTCATTCTGTCATCTATGTATTTCCAGACAGATATATCCTTTTATTTCAAACTGTTGTCTTTAGCTAAATCTTAGACTGGTTCGTGAGATTGTGACTCCATTTGTGGGTTTTGTACTTAAAGGGATTTCTGCGTTATTGGCTAGTGTTAATTAGATTTTGTTAAGCTTCCGCATTTTTATCACAACTATCTAGTCAATGTTTGTTACTTTCACTTGTTAATAAATCAATTCGGTTAACACGTTGGGATTTCGGGTCGTGACAGCATGGCAGATACCCCGGGACCATTCCAGTCAGGATCATTACATACATGAGTTGCTTGAGGAACTTTTATATTTTGAGTCTGTATTCATGTTGTCTTTTAATTTTAGTCTTGTACATTAGGATGGAGTTTGTCAGTCTAGTTAAGATTGTCGGGTCTTTTGTTATAGTACTACTTGTTTTGTATTTGAAAAATCAAAAAAATTGTAAATGGAAAGTAAAAAAAAATGATTTTGTTTTTTTAGTTTATTTTGTTCATTACTTTTTCAGAACTACGCCTGTTCTGATTCATGTGGAACATGATACGTAAGCAACCTACATAGGGTTCGATCAAATCATTTAAAAAGAAAAAGAAGAAAAAAAAGGGAGAATGAATTTGTGGGACGTGAGGGTGATAGAAAGAAAATGGTGATAATTAGAAAGAAAAGAGAGAAAGGAAAATGAGAAAGCCAAAGAGTGCTAGAAAAGAAAGAAGAGAAAATTGAAATGAACAAAATTGGGATGATGCCAAATGACCTTGTGATCCTTGAAGTCATTCTAGAACCGTTAATTGTTGCTAGGTGCATTGCACACAACGTGATATTTTTATCCGATAAATGTCCTAACGCTAACATGTTGGCTTTTTTGTTCCTTTATGGTATTTTAATTGTTATCAAAACAGAGGGCAGTTAGTTTGTGGCGAGTCATCCGTACAACATAAGGTCAAATAGCAAGGTAGTCATGACTGGCAAAGACTTGGACACATGTGTTGTTGATCCGCCTAAGGGGATTGTTGAATCAGAATCTGAGTTGAAAGAAGAGGTCCTAAGGTTGAAAGGACAGATGGTCGAAATATACCAAGCCTAGATTAGTGGGTGTCCTCCACCATTGTATCCCACTAACTACTCTGAAAGCCTTGTCACCATTCAGCCACTGTCACAAATCCAGATTCCTACTGCTGCTGATATTTCCCCACAACCTTTTCACACTCCATCCCCCAAAACCACCTCAAAGGAGTCAATGGTCCACTTGGTTAAGACAATGTGATTGAAGTTGGTGAAGGTCCCAGTAATTTTGATGTGCAACTCAGTGGCTAGGATCTCGAGCTTATTAATTAGAAATCACCTCATTTCCTCGCCGGGAAGGAGTCTTGGCAGTTCATTTTGACTTCTTTTCTGCTATCTGGTTATTTCGAGGTTGTAACCCAGATTTTATATTGTTTGTTTTGGTGCTTCAAACCCTTCCATCCTCTTTTTCTTATCTCTAGGAGTCTTGTTAGTTAGTTTTGTGTCTCTGAGTTTGTCATCTAGGTTTATTTCGGTGTTGTTCAAACCTTTCCATCCTTTGGTCAAATGAGATTTTGTTTTACTGTTATTTATAGTCTTCGTTTAGTTCTTTTCTTGTATATTGTTCTTTTCAGGCCAGTTCTAGTGACATGAGATGCATGCAGAGTTTTTAGCCAGATCTTGAAAGCCAATCTAATCATGGAATAATGAAACATAGTTTTGAGTATGATAAAAGATGCATTTGAGGAAACAAGTAAAGATTCACACATGTTGAGATAACTTGAAATTGAGGAAATTAGTATGGGAAATCAAGAGGTTTATAAAAGCATACAACAAGGGAATGTCTCTCAAACAGTTTGAGGTAGATCAGTCAGTGTTGAAATACATTCTCAAGGGCACCGTAAGGCGATGGTGAGCTAAGAGAAAATTTAAAATAAATAGTCTTATTGGTGAAAACCCTCGCGTGCATCGTAAAACGATGGTGAGTTGAGAGATGAACAAATGAGAGAAGCTTGTTGGTGAAAAACCTTTGGGACACTACAACTTGAATAAGGCTCGTGACTTTACAGAGAAATTGGATCATTGAAGCCCGATTTTGAAGTATGAAGACATAACATGAACTGGAATAATGATTGGTTAGACGGATTAGGCTGATCAATCCAAAATGCATGTCATGATCATTGGAGCCAGCCACTTCACTCAGATAAGTCTTTTCCCCATTCTTCTTCACATAGGTATCTTTGTTCAAAATTTTCCTTCGTTCCTTCTGCCAAAATCACTTCATTGTGCTATTTGAGTCTATCTTTATGAGTCTCTTTCGAGTTAGCCCTTGTTGAACAAGCAGGAAAGGATTCCAAAGCCTACTGCCAGCTTTTAAATTCCACAAAGCGGAGTTCGGCCAAGCACATAAAAAATGACATGATTCAGAATGAGCAGTATGGTGATAACTGAAGTTCAGGTGATAAGATGATTCTTGAATTTTGAAAAATACAAAGATTTGGCAACTTTCAGAATGAAAACACAATGCAACAAGTGAATGTAAGAGATTCAGGTCATCCAGAGGTTTTTGTATTGGCGAAAAATATACTCGCCATGTGGGTCTATTAAATGGCAGCACGTGTCAACAAAGCTTGGAGAAAAGTGAAGAATGACATGTGAAGATGATATGCGAAACACCCTCGGGACCGAACATACTCGTACCGTGCCTGTTAGCCTCGGAATTGTCATCATAAATAGCTCGGAACAGGTGCGGGAGAATATCTCATAATTACAAATGAGGAAGGAATAAATTAATCCCGGATTATATGTGATTTATCATCATTACTCCATCAGTTACAAATCAATTATGCAACGTGCAATAAATGATTGTAACGGCCAGAACAAGACAATTAATTGCAAGATTGACTAAACATGCACGAGATTGACTCAACAGGCACGAGATTGACTCAACAGACACGAGATTGACTCAACAGCCACGGGATTGACTCATCAACCACGAGATTGACTCATCAGCCATGGGATTGACTCATCAGTTATGGAATTAACTCATCAGTTACGAAATTAACTCATCAGTTATTTCAGCATTTACACAACTGTTACAAGTCTTCCAAAAGTAATGGATGGGTGGAGTAAATGCTCATAATGGACCCATTATTCAAGGAGAATGGTTACTTAAATTTATCCCTATAAATAGACATAGTTTTATCACAATCAGGGGATCAAAATTTCTTCTCTACAATTCTATATATTATAATTCATATCATCTTGCTTCCAAGTTAGCCATAGTTTGGCCCTTCAAGCTCCGTTCGGTTCAACATCCTATCAAGGATTATTCAATAGGAATTATTTCTTCTCTGCTTTATTTTTATTATATTGTCTGTCATTGAATTTATTTTGCACTTCTCTATCACTTTGTATTAACAAAAAATTATATCTTTCGGATTGAATCGGTTGCTTGTGTCCCGTCACATAAAATTATTGCTTTGACCTTGAAAACTATTTTTGGGTTAAACAGTTTTGTGGTCCAGTTTCGACCAAAAGGTCAAACAATTCCTTGCTGGCCCGAAGCAGCTCATCACAATAAAGCATGGCAGTGGCAGGAGTAGACACTCAGCAATGATGCCACAAGCTAACCACCACGTTTTCAAACTAAAAAGATTTTATTTGTCTGAAACAGGGGGAAGAAAATTTGTCTTATGTGTAGGGACCCTCCATGAGGAAAACATGATTCAGGGGAAAGGAATTTTGTTTCTTTCTACAGAGATCCCCCAAGAAAAGAGCCTGGCTAGGGTAAGTTCATTCTTGATTTTCAGAACCCTCCTGAATAATGGGATTTGATTTAAGTTTTCGGGACCCTCCTGGATAATGGGATTTGATTAAATTCTCAGGACCCTCCTGGATAATGGGATTTAGTTTTCAAGTTTTCAGGACCCTCCTGGAGAATGGGATCCAACTAACACTCACCAATGTTCCTGGTACAAACTGGGCAGAAAAGTTTCTTTGTTTTGTCTGTTTTGTTGTGATTGCAGGCACCCACCTGGAAAACGAGGGAATACATTTCAAGTTAGGTCATTAGGCGCCTACCTGAAGAACGAGGGAATTCATTTCAAGTTAAGTCATCAGGTTCCCACCTGAAGAACGAGGGAATTCATTTCAAGTTAAGTCATCAGGCGCCAACCTGGAGAACGAGAGAATCATTTCAAGTTAAGTCATCTGGCGCCCACCTGGAGAACGAGGGAATTCATTTCAAGTTTAAGTCGCCAGGCACCCACCTGGAGAATGAGGGAAATCATTTCAAGTTAAGTCATCAGGCGCCCACCAGGAGAATGAGGGAATCTATTTCAAGTCTTTAGCATCAAGAGCCCACCTGAAGAATGAGAGAAATCATTTCAAGTTAAATCATCAGGCGCCCACCTGGAGAAAGAAGGAATTCATTTCAGGTTAAGTCATTAGGCGCCCACCTGGAGAACGAGGGAATTCATTTAAAGTTAAGTCATCAGGCGCCCACCTAGAGAACGAGGGAATTCATTTCAAGTTAAGTCATCAGGCGCCCACCTGGAGAACGAGGGAATTCATTTCAAGTTAAGTCATCAGGCACCCACCTGGAGAACTAAGGAATTCATGTCGAGTAAAGTCATCAGGAGCTCACCTGGAGAATGAGGGAATTCATTTCAAGTTAAGTCATCAGGCGCCCATCTGGAGAACGAGGGAATTCATTTCAAGTTAAGTCATCAGGCGCCCATCTGGAGAACGAGGGAATTCATTTCAAGTTAAGTCATCAGGCGCCCACCTGGAAAACTAGGGAATTCATGTCGAGTAAAGTCATCAGGCGCCCACCTGGAGAATGAGGGAATTCATTTCAAGTTAAGTCATTAGGCGCCCACCTGGAGAACTAGGGAATTCATGTCAAGTACTGTCATCAGGCGCCCACCTGGAGAATGAGGGAATTCATTTCAAGTTAAGTAATCAGGCGCCCACCTGAAAAACGAGGGAATTCATTTCAAGTTAAGTCATTAGGCGCCCACCTGGAGACCGAGGGAATTCATTTCAAGTTAAGTCATCAGGCGCCCACCTGGAGAACGAGGGAATTCATTTCAAGTTAAGTCATCAGGCGCCCACCTGGAGAACGAAGGAATTAATTTCAAGTTAAGTCATCAGGCTCCCACCTAGAGAACTAGGGAATTCATGTCGAGTAAAGTCATCAGGCGCCCACCTAAAGAATGAGGGAATTCATTTCAAGTTAAGTTATCAGGTGCCCACCTGTAGAACTAGGGAATTCATGTCAAGTAATGTCATCATGCGCCACCTGGAGAATGAGGGAATTCATTTCAAGTTAAGTCATCAGGCGCTCACCTGGAGAACTAGGGAATTCATTTCAAGTTAAGTCATCAGGCGCCCATCTGGAGAACGAGGGAATTCATTTCAAGTTAAGTTATCAAGTGCCCACCTGGAGAACGAAGGAATTCATTTCAAGTTAAGTCATCAGGTGCCCACCTGGAGAACAAGCGAATTTGTTTCAAGTTAAGTTATCAGGCGCCCACCTGGAGAACGAGGGAATTCATTTCAAGTTTAAGTCGTTAGGCTCCAACATTGAGAACGAGGGAAATCATTTCAAGTTAAGTCATCAGGCGCCCACCTGGAGAATGAGGGAATCTATTTCAAGTCTTTAGCATCAGGCGCCCACCTGAAGAACTAGGGAATTTATTTCAAGTTAAGTCATCAGACGCCCACCTGGAGAACGAGGGAATTCATTTCAAGTTAAGTCATCAGGCGCCCACCTGGAGAACTAGGGAATTCATGTCGAGTAAAGTCATCAGGCGCCCACCTGGAGAATGAGGGAATTCATTTCAAGTTAAGTCATCAGGCGCCCACCTGGAGAACTTGGGAATTCATGTCAAGTAAAGTCATCAGGCGCCCACCTGGAGAATGAGGGAATTCTTTTCAAGTTAAGTCATCAGGTGCCCACCTGGAGAACGAGGGAATTCATTTCAAGTTAAGTCATTAGGAGCCCACCTGGAGAACGAGGGAATTCATTTCAAGTTAAGTCATCAGGTGCCCACTTAGAGAACGAGGGAATTCATTTCAAGTTAAGTCATCAGGCGCTCACCTGGAGAATGAGGGAATCTATTTCAAGTCTTTAGCATCAGGCGCCCACCTGGATAACGAGGGAAGTCATTTCAAAATTCAATTCAAGTTAGAAGTAGAAGAAGCTCTTGGAAAGAATGCGAGTCGACAATCCGTGATGACCAACATAAGTAGTCTCAATCCAGAATTAAAAAAAAAAAAAAAAAAGGAAGAGAAAATAAGAATTCAAAATGCAGAAGTAGAGGCAAGATGTGGATTGTTCAAGACATGAATGAGTCACGAGTTTTGCATGTCCCATCATGATCTGAAAGGTGAAGAAGAATGAACTAGCACCTGCAACTAGTTCAAATCTAAAGTCGGCATGAAACACCATACAAGACTCAAGAATAGCTTCAGAAGATTTATAGATAGGAACCTTGTAACTCATAGCTGATAGGCTTAGTTAGTCTTTTTTATTTTTAATTTTGATGTAATAACAGGGCCGCGGACCGGAACCTCGACAAAACGGCACCTCGATTTGCTCTCCACCTCAGTATAATCCATCACTGTTCCTACTTATGAACTGCACGTGGCCTGATTCTTTTATAGCCAAGGATATGTAGGCAGCTCAGATACCAGGGCTCGGTCACATTCTCCTTTCTTTTAGTTTTTGGTCTCTCTAAATAAGGGTCGGGTCAAAAAACTTGTCTAGTCGTTCTTTGTCTGAAAACTCTTCGTGTTTCCAGTCAAAGAGGGGCAGCTGTAACACATGCAATTTTTGACCCTCCCTAAGATTTTACACATTTTAACACTTAAATACTTAGTTTAGGTCTAATATCTCTATTTTTAACTAGTTTTGACTCTTTTTACTTTATTTTAAATACAAAAATTTAAAAAAATACAAAGAAAATAGTTTTAGTTTAATATTTAATTAATTGAGTTTTAATTAATATTTTTAGAATTTTTGTGTGTCTTTGTTCAACAAGAAGAACCTTATTTTATGATGAATTTCAAATTTTGTTTGTCCAATTAAGGCTCAATCCGGATGACCCAATACTTTACCCTAAATTAATTTACATGCTTAAAATATCAATACACCCCGAGACATCTGGGGGACAAGACAAAAAAGAACAAAAACACCGCCGCTGCCTGATCACAAAAAGGACCCATCTCCAGGCTTCAACAGCCACCGCCCGACGGCCACCGCCCGACGGCCACCGCCAAGTTTCGCCGGAATCAGCTTCACCCGCTCCTCCTCTTCACCCAACTACCGTAACAGCACCCCTATCTCTTCTTCTTAACCCCTGAAAAACCTAGAACCTTTTTCTACACAAAAAAGAGAACCAACCGCCCATCTCCTCCGCTCGAGCTGCTGCCTCGCCGGAATTGATCACCGGCGAGTGGTGCCGCCGCTAGCAGCAGCTGTCCAGCGGTCTTACCTCCCCTCCAATCGTCCACCTCCCTCACCTAAAAGAACAGCAGCAGCGACAACCCAACCCCTCCCTCCTGAAGAAACGGTTGTTCCCTTCCCCTTTCTTCCTCATCATCATCTAAACTTCAACATATAGATTAGAGACACAAAACAAGAAAATCCGTCTCTCTCACGCCTCTCTCTCAGAAGAACGGCGACCCCCTCCCATTGACAACTAAAAAAAAACCTTGCTAGCCCTTTTCCCCTCATTCTTCAACCTAACATCCGCGCCACCTCCTCACTGCCGCCAAAACTCGTCGGAAAAGTATGGCCTCCAGCCCCAAAACTCAGCTCCGAACCCAACTGAAAACAGACCCATATTGGCACAAAAAAAACAGCAGCTCCGAGGTCGTTTTGAGGTCGCCGGCGAGTTCTCCGTTTCCGGTCCAGGTTTGCTCGAGATTTCTCGCCGAGTTTCCATCTTTGTACTCTCACATATAAAATGGTTCGTTTTCTTAACGTTCATTTTCTTTCATCTTGTTACAGTGGATTGAAGTGTGTTTGGGCTGTTTTTCTCTTTTTCTTTATTTTATTTTCTTTTCTTGTCGATTAGTGTGTCTTAGCTTCCACCATTAGTTACTTTAATTAGTTTATCCATTTTGTGATGTATGTGACCTCTGTTCTTGAATGAATATATTAAGTTGTTAGATTAATTAAATTGGCAAGTTAGTGGTTAGTGGTTAGTGTCAGATTCTTTAATGAGCTGAATTTAGATTACTCTTATAAACCATTTGATTATGGGGCTGATTTGATCTTACCCATTTCAAGAAATTTGCCTTAATGCAGAGTTTCATTTGATTGGCTTTCTTTCTTTATCTTCTACAATTACATTTTATCTATAAATTTGTGATATCTACACTTAATCTTAAACTTAGGAGTTGAAAAAAATTATGAACATCGTAGCTTGCTTTAGTCGCGTTAATTAATTAAATCCTCGTGATCATAGTCATGATTACGTGATCTCCATTCGGGTGTGCATTTCATGTGACCCGACCATAATTTCGAACAATAATAAGAAATAAACATGTTGTATATCGCGGGTGCATCTCATGCAGCGCGATTTGCAACGTGCCCAAAAACAATAAGTGTATGCCATCATGACTTGTTTCGGAATAATTCCGTAAAAATTAAAAACAGTTCAAAATGTTAAAAATGCACAATAGGTTCTAAGAATGTATTAAAACAGATAATTCGACCAATTAATAACAGTTGAGCGGCCGTGCTAAAACCACGAAACTCGGGAGTGCCTCACACCTTCTTCCGGGTTAACAGAATTTCTTACCCAGATTTTTGAGTTTCGCGCACTGTAAAACAGAGTCAAACTTCCTCAATTCGGAATTTTAAACCGGTGACTTGGGACACCATAAATTATTCCAAGTGGCGACTCTGAATTAGAATAAATAATCCCGTGTCGATTATTGTCACTTAAATTGGAAAATCCCACCCTTTCGGAAAAAAGGAGGTGTGACAGCTACTGTATTTATAAATACAGCAACACAAATACTCTACCGTAAGAATTGAATAGTATCTATAGGAAGTAATTATGTATATGATAGCTATAAGAAGTTAATAGACACTAAACAATAGTGGTTTATGAAAAATTCTCAAAAAAGAACAAGAAGAATTAAGTTAAATAGTCGCTCTTATATATATAACTGGGGACGCGAAGCGTCAGGGGAAGCATCCAAAACCCATAAATTTGGGCCTATAAGTACAGGGTGGGGGAGAGAGTATTTTGAGCTTTTGGGGTTAGGGTTCTTGAGGTCAAGGGGCGATTTTAATCTCAATTCAAATCCAATCAACTAAGGTAAGTTGTTAATGGTATTTTGGGTTGATACTTACTCAATATACATGAGTTCTAATATCATTCTTACATACAAATACTAGATTTCATCATCAAATCATCAAGAACACAAAAACCACCAAAGTTGTAATTTTTAAAGATTGGTCTACAAGAGGTAATCTAACGATTCAAACTCGTTTATTATGAGTAATTAGAAGTATTTGTAGCATTTGTTACATGTTTTAATGGTTGAAAGGTTGGATCACACTCTAGTTCATAGCATGGATAGTACTTTCGGGAAAATGAGAGAGAAACTGAATAGTATTCTTGAAAATGAAATTGATGAATACAATGAACATATGGAAGAACTTGTTAGCAAATATTGGAAGTGAAAAACTAAGTAATCATCCGAATAGTATATTTTGCAAGTGTTAATTAAGGGAGACGGTGAATAGTAATCTAGTGGCATTGCACAATTGATGTATTATCATTAGGTGATTTCGAATTGGTATTAAATTATATGAATGAAGTTGAATGGCTAGCATGCGAATCTATTCGACGATTTGAGTTGTTGGAGTCTTGTAGCCAACTTATCATCCATAAATGATATTGATCAATATTTTAGGTTATATTTTGATGTAAGTAGGCTATTTAATTGCAGATATCGACTTATTGGTGATGTTCGAGCATTTTAATTAACATTGGAACAATGGAAAAGAATTAAAAGCGTGTGAACTTTAATAAAGTGAAAATGAGGTAAGTCAATTAAAACTTACTCTTCTCGAAGAATTTTCTCTCAACTTATGCTTTGGACTATATGAAATTATTTGTAAATGTGTATCCATACATGTGGAGGCAAGGAGGGAAGGATGTCACCAATTATCTTAAATTGTGTTGCATAGAAAGGACCTACTTATTTTATAAAAGGAAAAAAAAAAGAATTTTGTTTTCAAGGACTTGATGTCAAATGACACTTAAGGCAAATATTATAAGTTTTATTAAAAACTTATATCGATGATAAAGAGATTAAACTTTTGAGTTCTACTATTATTTTCATTTTATAAAATGAGAAATATGATATTTTAATATTTTTACATTTTGACATAGTACTTGTTAAATCTGTAAGGATTGGAATCTCACTTTGTTAATTGCCTTAATATGAAATGAGAAAAGATTTTCATTTAATTTTGTTCAAATGGTTCATATTGACTATAAATGTCATAATTTGGTAAAATAAATACATTAAGGCTATTTGGCTATGAATCTATTTTTGGAGTATCAAATACTTTGGGAGTTACTTCTGTTCACTGAGATTGACTTCGGATATATTGTGTTCGTCGTCATGAAACTACACGTGCCGGTGTAGAAGATGACCACTTTGTGGTATAGACTACGACAAAGTGCTCTCCCTCAAGAGGGTACTATTTTGTTCTATTGTTAGGAAGGTTGAGTCGATTCGTATGGCACAGTGTATCAGTAACAACAAAGGAATTCAGAAAGATAACACCAGCAATGCAGTAACCAGAAAATAGAGAGAAAATTAATAACACTAAGCAGTAATAAAAGCACAGTACTAGAGGCGCAAGGGAATAATATGGACACAAAGGGCCACTAAACATATTACAGCCTAACCTATGACCCTAATGAATTATTACGAACACAACTGGAGCCACTAGCAGCCTAGAACGAAACACTATCATACTAGCCTCATATCTCCTAACCTACAACCTTAATGCTCGACTTCCATAACTTCCTATCAAGGGTCATGTCCTGGGAAATCTGCATATGTACGTACCATGTTCCTGCCTAATCACCTCTCCCCAATATTTCTTAGACCGCCTTCTACCTCTTCTCATACCCGTCAATGCCAGCCGTTCACACCTCCTTACCGGTGCATCCAGGTTTCTCCTCTTTAAGTGCCCGAACCATCTAAACCTAGCTTTCCGTATCTTGTCTTCCATGGGTGCCACGGTCACCTTCACCCGGATATCTTCATTCCTAATCTTATCCAGTCCAGTGAGCCCGCACATCCATCTCAGCATCCTCATCTTTGCAACTTTCATCTTTTGGATGTAAGAATTCTTGACTAGTCAACACTCAGCACCATACAACATGGCCGACCTAACCACCGCCATATAGAACTTTTCTTTAAGTTCAGAAGGCACCTTCCTGTCACACATAACATCATATGCTAGCCTCCATTTCTTTCACCCACACCTGTACGGTGCGTGACATGCTCGTCACTTGCTTAGCCAAATGAGAAGAAACTGTATTATCGGATACAATAACAGGCAGTGATGACAATGTACTTAGTTCACCCAGTTACTTATCAATAGATTTTGCTAGCAATAACGAAGGACATAGCTTCAGAAGTAGAAAAGGGAAAGCAGGAGAATAATTAAAAAGATGCATACAATACAGGTCTCACGCAAAATATGACTGATTTACCACAAAGCTTAATGAGAAAGACAAGAAGATAGTACCTTGATTTAGTATTTTCCATTTTAAACTGATGTGGTGCTTCAACAAAAGAGTTTGTATCTCATTAATATGATCATCATGAGTAGTAAAACTACTTTCTGGGGAGAAATTTTGGAGGTTTGGCCGTTTGGAAGGTTCTCAATTCCCATATACTGTAAACCTGGGGAACTCCACGTCCTCAATTCCCTTGCAGAAAGCTTTGAGGATTGGTAGATCCATAAGGCTTAACATCTTTTGTCACAATCCCAATTTCCTTCCGCAGGATCTTGTGATGACACGTAGTTTCTAAGACAAGATAAGCCTAACACATACTAATTTATTAATAAATCTCTAACCAAATAACTAATAAGCATGAAACAGAAGTTTCTATAATAAGCCAATAATCCAATACTCAATTTACATGAATTTCTACAATCACAGGGTACATGACAATAAAGGAACCACGTAAAAATCAAGGAGCACAACAAATAGTACAAAAGCAACAGGACAAATGAAGCACGTGACAACTAAGGTGCAATTACAACAATTAAGACAAGTAACAGATAAACATGGAGTCAGGGAAGGAACACAACAATTAAGTGGGCACAAGACAATAAGGAAGGCAGGACAAATCAATTACTCAAATTAGCTTTTTCTTTACAAATTCACCCCCGCTCGGCTCAGTCTAGCCAAAGACGACTTAAACTCATCAAACAATGCAAGAGAAAATAATTTCAATTAGCAAAACTATGATCTTTATAATTTCAAAAAAGTCAACCCCGGGCCCGCTCGGTCAAAACCTGGGTCCAAGGGTAGGTCTTGACTACACATAGCCCTACGAGTCCATATATGTGTTTTGTTTCCAAATCAGAGTCTAATTCGACTCTCAATTCCCAAATTTTCATTTTTCAAAACTTTGGCATAATCCCCAAATTTTCCCTTAGATTCTCATGAATTTAATGTTAAATCTGATGTATAATCACAAAATATTATTGAAAGTTGATTAAAATTACTTACCAATATTTTGGTATGAAAATCCCTCCACCAAAAACCGCCTCCAATCGAGGCTAGGGTTCACAATATATTAAAATGAAGCTAAATTCTGAAGTGCAAAGCTATAAACCAGCACCAGAATTCACATTTGCGACATGAGGTTCGCAAATGCGACCTCCGAAAATGCAAACAAAGCATCGCAAAAACGACCTTGGCAGACCATACGAAGATCACATTTGCAATCATATTTTTGCAAATGCGAAGCAACAGTAACCGCAAAAGCGAACACTCTAATCGCAAAAGATGAACGCCTAGAGTCGCATTTGCGACTTCAGTATCGTTTTTGTGATTGTAGACATGTAATTTTTGACCCTCCCCGAGATTTTACACATGTTAGCATTTGAATATTTAGTTTAGGTCTAATATCATTATTTTAACTAGTTTTGATGCTTTAACCTTATTTTATCACAAAAATAAAAATTACAAGAATAGTTTCATATTTCTTTATTTAATACAGGTATTAGGTATTTTTAAAAAAAGATATTATTTTTAATCCATTTTTTATTTTAGTATAATCTTTGAAAATAAAAAAAAGAAGATAGTTTCATGTCATAATGTAGTTGTTTTAATTAATTAGGATTGCTTCTACATTTTTATGATGTTATTTTAGGAATGAAATTAATATATATATATATATATATATATATATATATATATATATATATATATATATATATATATATTTAATCAAATTGCAAGAATTATAAAATTAAGGCCCAATTCGAAATGGCCCACAAAATTTAAGCCCAATACTATCTACACCCAAATGAAAAACCTTTTAAAAAAACCTAACCTCTCTTCCTATATCGAACCTTGAGCACACAATCTTAGACACTTAACAAAAAACCCTAGACAACCCTTCTTCCTCCTCTAACCGCCGCCACCAGTACACCACCCCATATCCGCCGGCCTCCACCTTCTTCCTCACCCTAACACAACAAAAAACAAAAAAAAAACCCTGAAAATCCCTAAGCTTCTCAGACCCGCCAGAAGACAACCCCTTCATCTTCACCTTAAGCCGCCCGCCGCCGTCTTCTGCTTTCCTCCGCCCAGCATCGATCACCGCCATATCCTTCTCTAACCACCGCCGGCAGCCTTCCGCACCAGCCCTCCACATACTCTTCACCATCAAAATCAGCTGAACCCTAGAGATATAAAAAAGAGCAATTGCCGCCTCTTCTCCTCCTTCATCCGCCTCTCTCTGCTACTTCACGCTGCCGTTGACGGCGAAACCCCATCACTCGCGTTCTGCTGCGTGGACGACATTGCTTCCGTCTCTGTCAAATTACCAAACCCGATCCACTTTAATTTCTTCACTTCAGGTTCAGATCTTGAAATTGACGGTTCCGATCTAAAGTCGAAGCATTTGCGCTTCTTTTGCCTGAAATTCGTAGATTCAGAAACTGGAAATTGACGGTTAAGATTAAATTCTAAACAAATAATACAAGGTCTATTTTGACTTCTCTGACCAATTTCTATAATTTTACATACTTATTTTTGTTTCTTTGTCTATTAGGCATGTGAGAAGATTTGGACTTAATTTTCAATTGTAAAATTTTGTACGTGTGTTTTTTTTGTGTGGGAAACAATGATCAACTGATGGATTAAGGTTGTAGTCTCAAAATGAGAGCAAAAATTCATTCGATTCCGAGGATAAACTAAAAGTAATGGGTCATAGAAAGTATGAACGTGTTTGTAATGTTTCCTGTTTCAAATCTGCAAGTTCAACTCTTATCATATTGTGTTTGCTTGCAGTATATGTTTGTGGGGAATGATGGTGAAGTTGAGTTGGGTTTAGGTACTCTTATCATGTTTAAATCCATAACAATCCATAAATTACGCGTGACAAATTGTGTACACGTACGCGTGACATAATTTAAGCGTGATTGTTTTTCAAAATAAAATCAAGGTATGCGTTCGCGCGACTTTGGCCAGGTTCTTTCTTAAGTAATTACGCGTGGAAAATTGTGTACACGTACGCGTGACATGATTTAAGCGCAAATTTTCAAAATAAAACCAAGGTACAAATTCGCGTGACTTTGCGAAATAATTTTAACATTAAGGGCTATTAATTGTGTACACGTACACGTGACATTATTTTAGTGAACTAAATAAAATGAGTACACGTACGCGTGACTCGTCTCAGAATAATTTCTTAAAAGCGGTAAAAGGTAAAAATATGAACAGGTCCTAAAAATCAGTAATTAAACAATTAAAGCCAGGTAGGATTAAAAGCGACCATTCTAGAACCACGGAACTCGGGAGTGCCTAACACCTTCTCCTGGATTAACAGAATTCCTTACCCGGTCTTCTGGTTTCGCAGACTTTAACACAGAGTCAAAACCTCCTCGATTTGGGATTTTAAACAAACCGGTGACTTGGGACACCATAAATTATCCCAAGTGGAGACTCTGAATTGAATAAATAATCTCATTTCGATTATGTCACTTTAATTGGAAAAACTCCATTATCCCACCCTGCGGGAAAAAGGAGGTGTGATAGCTATGGCGACTCTGCTGGGGAACAAACTCGGAATCTCTGGTTCAGGGTTCAAGAATTCGAGTTTTTAATGTAATTTTACTTGGCTTTTCTGATTGTTGATATTACTGTATTTTGTGGTCTTAATGTGCTAATTGCCACTCATTTACCGCTTTAGTATTATTTGATCTGTATTTAAATTGCCTTTTTACGTATCCCCCTCTGAGTCTTCTAAAAATAGTGCACACGTTCGCGTGGTTCGCTTTTCTGTTAGAGGTCGTACCAAATAAGAACGAGGATGGATCAACAACAAGGCCAACTAGACTTTCGTGCTCCCGGTACGTTGCCCCCACCACGGCTCGAGATGTCTGCTCGGGTAACCCAGGTCTAGAACACAACCCCAGGTTTAAACCTAGAATAACAAAACCTCATGTCGGATCCCTAGTAGGAACGATTATTTGCATCACGTGCATTTGACTTAGGGGACTCAACACAGGGGTTGGGTCCGTCTAGGACAGGTCCACCCAAATAAAAAAAAACCATCTTGATGCATTTTATGTGCTACATGTTGCATTCTTCAAGGGTAAAAGGGGTCATTTGGCGGACCAATGATGGTTGAGGGTAAATGAGAAAGAAAAGAGGGTTAAGTGTGAAAAGGAATCAAGTAGGGACCAATTATATTTTTCTTTCACAAATTTATTTATTTATTTTTCAAGAAAAAGATCGAAAAAATAAAAATAAAAATAAAAATCCAAAAAGATTTTGCACTTTCCCATTATTTTTCAAAAAAAAAAAGGAAACAAAAAATGACAAAACTATGTTTTTTTTAAATCAGTGTTTTTTTAAAGTTCTCTCTCGTATCCAATCTTCCCGAACTACGCATACTTGATTCTCGTCTTTAGGGTGGGATACGTAGGTAACCCACATAGGGTCCGGTCTTCCTAGCGAGTCTTAGGTTCTTGGCGGTCGTAGCCAAATCTTGCATATTCAGCCACTTTTTGCCACATCGGCCATTTGTGCAACATAGGGCTATTTTATCAAAGTGTCTTATGAACATATGTCTTAGAGCGTTAAGTGTACAACAAGGTGTCCTCTCATCTTTAAGGTCTATTCGAATTTACATGTCTAGCCACTTTTGGCCACATCGACCATTCTCGCAAAATGAGGTCATTTTTGCGAAAGTGGTTCATTGACCCGTGTCTCAGAATCTCGCAACTAAGTGTCCTACTACCTTAAGGTCCGTCCTTTTTGAGTTTGCATATTTAGCCACTTTTGGCCACATCAGCCATTTTTGCAAAATGGGTCACTTTTGCGAAGTACTTTCTAAGGCCATGATTATTGGGAGTTCGAAGTCATATAAACCTTAGTGAGGTATTTTCATGCCTTTGAGGTCACCTTTGTTGAATTTGCACCAATAGCCACCCTTGGCCACGTAGGTCATTTTGCAAAAATAGCTCAATCATGTCTTGCATGTGTCCAATAGGAGATGTTGTGGCGTCGTATTGTGTCTCGAGTCACTAACTCTATTTGGTCTTATTTTTCTCATACATGTGTGGATTTACTTACCAGAGCATGACATATACGCAGGACCATTCTAGTCAAGACTGTTGCATTCACGAGCTGCTTGGGGAAACTTTTTATTTTGAGTGTATATTATGTTGTCTTTTAATTTTTAATCTTGTACAGTAGTGTCGAGTCTGTCAGTCTAGTTAAGATTGTCGAGTCTTTTGTTATAGTACTTCCTGTTTTGTATTTGAAAAACCAAAAAAAAGTTATAAATGAAAATCCAAAAAGATTTGTTTTAATTTATTTTATCCATCATTTTTTCAAAACTACGCTTGGTCTGATTCATGTGGAATATGATACGTAGGCAACCTACATAGGGTTCGATCAAATCATTTAAAAAAAGTTATTAAAAAAAAGAAGAAAAGAAGAAAAAAAAAGAGAAAATGAATTTGTGGGACGTGGGGGTGAGAGAAATAAATTAGTGATAATTACAAAGAAAAGAGAGGAAGGAAAATGAACAAGCCATGAAATGCTAGAAAATAAATAAAAGAGAAGATTGAAATGAACAAAATTAGGATGATGCCGAATGACCTCGTGACCTTTGAAGTCATTCTAGAACCGTTAATTGTTGCTAGGTGCATTGCACACAACGTGATGTTTTTATCTGATAATTGCCGTAACGCTAACATGTTGGCTTTGTTTTTCTCCTCTTTGGTATTTTAATTGCGATCATAACAGAGGGTGGTTAGTTTGTAGCGAGTCATCCGTACAACACAAGGTCAAGAGCAAGTTAGTCATGGCTAGCAAAGACTTGGACACAAGTGTTGTTGATCCGTCTAAGGAGATTGTTGAATCAGAATCAGAATTGAAGGAAGAGGTCTTGAGGTTGAAAGGACAGATGGTTGAAATATACCAAGCCTGGATTAGTGGCGTCCTCCATTCCGCCACTAACTAATCTGAAAGCCTTGTCACCATTCCGCCACTGTCATAAATCCAGATTCCTACGTCTGCTGATATCTCCTCACAACCTTTTCACACTCCACCCCCCAAAACCACCTCAAAGGAGTCAATGAGCTACTTGGTGAAGACAACGTGATTGAAGTTGGTGACGGTCCCAGTAATTGTAATGTGCAACTCAGTGGCGAAAATCTCGAGCTTAGTAATTAGAAGGCACCTCATTTCCTCGTCGGGAGGGAGTCTTGGCAGTTCATTTTGACATCTTTTCTGCTATCTGGTTATTTCGGGGTTGTAATCTAGATTCTATCTTGTTTGTTTTGGTGATTCAAACCCTTCTATCCTCTTTTGCTTATCTCTAGGAGTCTTGTTAGTTAGTTTTGTGTCTCTAAGTATGTCATCTAGGTTTGTTTTGGTGTTGTTCAAACCCTTCCGTTCTTGTATATAGTTCTTTTCAGGCCAGTTCTAGTGACATGACATGCATGCGGAGTTTTTAGTCATATTTTAAAAGCCAGTCTAATCATGGAATAATGAAACAAAGTTTTGAATATGATAAAAGGATGCATTTGAGGAAACAAGTAAAGATTCATGCATTCTAAGATAACCTGAAGCTTGAATTGAGTGAAACTGAGGTGTTTAGTCTGGGAAATCAAGAGGTTGATGAGAGAATACAACAATGGAATGTCTCTCAAACAGTTTGAGGTAGATCAGTTAGTGTTGAAAGGCATTCTTCCACATCAAGCTGAAGCTAAAGGCAAGTTCGCCAAAAACTGGCAGGGGCCGTTCATTGTGACAAGAGTGTTTCCCAATGGTACTTTGTATTTAACATACATAGAAGGCAAATGTGTAGATATGGCTATCAATTCTGATGCAGTCAAGAGGTACTATGTATGAGTTCTTTGCTTATCTTCAATTGTATTTTGCACTTGGCATGTTTAAAGTTTAAATGACGAAAGCATTTTGTTCCTCTACCCAAACACTTTCATCCTTTGCTACCCATTTTGAGCCTTGATTTATTTTCTTTCATACCCCTATTTTGGAATCCGAAATAGAATTAGAAAATAAAAAAATAGAAAAAAAAGAAAAAGAAAAAAAGAGAAAGCAAAAAAGAGAAAAGAAGAAAAAAAGAAAAGAAGAGAAAACAGAAAAAGAGAAAAAAAGAAAAGAAAAAGAGAGAAAAAAAGAAAGACAATAGGAAAAACTAAACAAATTGTTGTTTGAACTACATTCGACCTAATTCCTTCTAAGGATACGTAGGCAGCCTTACTCTGAGGTTCGGTCCCATCAAAACAAAAATCCAAAAAACAATGATGAAAAAAAAAAAGAATTCCCCAGATTCAAAGAAACTGGGGCAGATGTTTTAGTTTGGAAAAATATCTGATTCCAAAAGTTGTAATTTTGAACCCTTTCATCTTAAATTTTCTTGAGCCTTCATGACACCCTTTCTTTCTAACCATGTCCGACAGCCTACACTACGGTCCAAAGAAAGACCTTCCGATCAATCTTTGAGGATGCCAAGTCAAGTGAGAGAGAGGTATGATTTACATAGATAACACTTTGTTCATGGGCACAAGGAAAAATGAATAAAATGAGAGAGTCTTATTGGTGAAAACTCTCATGGACGCCGTAAGGCGATGGTGAGCTGAGAGCAAATTTAAAATAAGAGAGTCTTATTGGTGAAAACCCTCAAGGGAACCGTAAGGCGATGGTGAGCTGAGAGAAAATTTAAAATAAGAGAGTCTTATTAGTGAAAACCCTCGCGCGCATCGTATGACGATGGTGAGCTGAGACATTAAAAAATGAGAGAAGCTTGTTGGTGAAAAACCTTCGGGACACTACAAGTTGAATGAGGCTCGTGACTTTACAGAGAAATTGGATCATTGAAAGTCCGGTTTTGAAATTTGAAGACATAACATGAACTGAAAATATGATTGGTTGGACGGATTAGGTTGATCAATCCCAAATGCATGTCATACTCATTGGAGCCAGCCGCTTCACTCAGATAATTCTGTTTATTTTCTCCATTATTCTTCACATAGTCATCTTTGTTCAAACTTTTCCTTTATTCCTTTTCCCAAAAATCACTTCATTGTGCTCTTTGAATCTATCTTTATGAGTCTTTTTCGAGTTAGCCCTTGTTGAACAAGCAGGAAATGATTCCAAAGCCTACTGCCAGCTATTAAATTGCACAAAGCGGAGTTCGGCCCAAGCACATCACAAGTGACATGCTTCAGAATGAGCAGTATGGTGATAACTGAAGTTCAGGTGATAAGGAAAGATTCGACAACTTTCAGAATGAGTACACAATGCAACAAGTGAATGTAAGATATTTAGGTCATCTAGAGGTTTTGTGGTCCAGTTTTGATCAAAAGGTCAAACAATCCCTTGCTGGCCCGAAGCAGCTCATCAGAATGAAGCATGGCAGCGGCAGGAGTAGACACTCAACAATGATGCCACAAACTAACAACCACGTTTTCAAACTAATAAGATTTTATTTGTCTAAAACAGGGGCAAGCAAATTTATTCGATCTGCGGGGACCATCCATGAGAGAAGAATGGTTGAGGGGCAAGGAATTTTGTTCTTTCTGCAGAGATGCTCCAGGAAGAGAGCATGGCTCAGGTAAGTTCATTCTTGGCTTTTCAGGACCCTCCTGGATAATGTGATTAGTTTTAAGTTCTCAGGACCCTCCTGGATGATGGGATTAGTTTTAAGTTCTCAGGACCCTCCTAGATAATGGGATTAGTTTTAAGTTCTCAGGACCCTCCTCGATAATGGGATTTAGGTTTTAAGTTTTCAGGACCCTTCTGGATAATGGGATTTAGGTTTTAAGTTCTCAGGGCCCTCCTGGATAATGAGATTTAGTTGTCAAGTTCTCAGGACCCTCCTGGATAATGGGATTAGTTTTAAATTTTCAATACCCTCCTGGATAATGGGATTAGTTTTAGGTTCTCAGGACCCTCTTGGATAATGGGATTAGTTTTAAGTTCTCAGGACCCTTCTGGATAATGGGATTTAGGTTTTAAGTTTTCTGGACCCTCCTGGATAATAGGATTTAGGTTTTAAGTTCTCAAGGCCCTCCTGGATAATGGGATTAGTTTTAAGTTTTCAGGACCCACCTGGATAATGGGATTTAGTTTTCAAGTTCTCAGGACGCTCCTGGATAATGAGATTAGTTTTAAGTTCTCAGGACCCTCCTGGATAATGGGATTAGTTTTAAGTTCTCAGGACCCTCCTGGATAATGGTATTTAGGTTTTAAGTTCTCAGGACCCTCCTGGATAATGGGATTTAAGTTTTAAGTTCTCAGGACCCTCCTGGATAATGGGATTAGTTTTAAGTTTTCAGGACCCTCCTGGATAATGTGATATAGTTTCCAAGTTCTCAGGACCCTCCCGGATAATGAGATTAGTTTTAAGTTTTTAGGACCTTCCTGGATAATGTGATGTAGTTTTCAAGTTCTCAGGACTCTCCTGGATAATGAGATTTAGTTTCAAATTCTCAGGACCCTTCTGGATAATGTCACGACCCCAAATCCTAATAGGTCGTAATGGCGCCTATCGCGGAACTAGGCTAACCAACCATCACATAACTACACATTTGTTTTAATATATTTTCTCAAAAATCAATAATAACCAGCAAACAGAGTATAAAATAATTTCTTTAAGTCTTTAAGCATCAATAATATAACTCCGCAGTCTAAACTAATCCCCCAAGACTGGAGTCAACCGATCACGAGCATCTAAGAATAAAATATAACTCTGCTAATGTCATAACACATGTCTAGGAATGAAATAATAAGACTAATAAAGGAAGGGGAATGGAGAAGCTGCACACGCTGGACAACTACCTCGAATCCCAAAAGTTGATGACAACGAACTCGGATGACTAATGCTCCGAACCAGTTCCTGGATCTGCACACAGGGGTGCATGGAGTAATGATGAGTACGCCAACTCAGTAGTAATGAAAATATGACGAAGGGGGAGCATTACGCCCGATCAAGACAACAGTCTGCCCTCTAATAGAGGGTGCTAAATCACAGTCTGAAGAATAAGAAACACACAACATATATACACCAATCCACAATACAATAAAACATCAAGTCTCAATACACTATACATAATTTTGAAAACCAGTTTCCATAAAATCCTTTGAAACCAGTATATTTTCCAATATTTCTAAGTAAAAATCTCAGTAATATGAGTTTGAAATTTGAAGTGAATCATAGTCAAAACTCAGTAAATATCATCATAGAACTGCCCCCGGTCCATAGTCATCACTTGTAAATATTCCCTCAGCACCTCACCATCACTTAGTATCAGTCACTCAGCACCTCACAGTCACTCAGCATCAGCCCCTCAGGCAACCTTACTGTCACTCATACCTCCCAATCACTCATCACTTGGCGTCGGCACTCGCACTCAGTAGGTACCTGCGCTCACTGGGGGTGTGTACAGACTCCGGAAGGGCTCCTACATCCCAAGCACTATAAACAAGCCAAATCATGGCATCAATCACTCTCAGGCACTCAGCCTCTCTCATATCATAACATCCTCACAACATTGGCCTTCGGCCTCACTCAGTCAGACACTCTCAGCATGCCACTCAGGCCATGAATAAAACGGGGTTCTCGATCCAAAATAGTATTTCATTTCAAGAAATAGTAATATCATCAAATATGAGTATCAACCATTTCACAAGAAAGACTAAGTGTAAAATCATAATATAATAAGTGAGGAATATCAATAAAAATAGCCCCCAAGGGGTTAAAACAGATCGGCACTAGGCCCCAAACATGGCTTACAACCCAAGTATAACAAATCACAGTAATACTATAAATCATATGCTTTAAAAGCAGTTTCGCAACTCAATAGTTTCCTAAAAAGGAACATTTTTCCAAATTTCCAACTCGTGCACGCCCCACACTCGTCATCCAGTGTGTGCATCACTCCAAAACCGTGAAAGGAGGTAAAGTCCGGGGTTTCATACCCTCATGACAGGATTTAAAGACATTACTTACCTCAAACTAGCCCAAAAATCTACTCCGCAACACGCTTGCCTCTCGAATCAACTTCCGAGGGCTCCAAATCTATAAAGATCAGATTTTTCTCATCAAATTATGCTAAGGGAATGAATTCCAATTGAAAAATATCAATTTTAGCACAAAACCCGAAATTAGCCAAAACCCGACCCCCGGGCCCGCATCTCGGAACTCGACAAATTCTATACCAAAATGTTTTTCATCATCTCACGAGTCTATACATATAAAGAACTCTAAAATCGGAGTTCGTTTGACCCCTCAAATCATCCCCAAAAGGTCTCATATTCTCAAGCCCTAATTCCATCTTTTTCTACTGATTTTCATAAATTAAACAATGATAATTTGGTCCTTAATCACCTATAATCGAGTTTTAGGGTCCAAAATCCTTACCTCAATGAAGAACAATGGTTTTCTCTCTTAAAAATCACCTCAAAAGCTCTCTTCCCGTTCAAAAATGGTGGAAAAGTGGGTTCTGGTCGCGAAGGGTTTATTTAAATACTGCCCAAGTCTTTATTCTTTGTGATCGCGGGACCCACATCGCGATCGCGAAGCACAATTCCTCAGCTGCCCAAAGATACTCTCTGCGATCGCAAACTTAGCCACGCGATCGCGGAGCTCCTGTTCCCTGACCAATCACGCGATCGCGAAGGGCAATTGCACCTCCTCACGTGCCCCTCATTTACACTACGCGACCGCAAAAATGCTCTACCTAATCGTACAGTTCAACCTGCCCAACTCTGCGATCGCAGACCTTTTTACGCGATCGCATAGACAAAACTGGCATGCCTCGAACTTCTACTCTACACGATCGCAGCTATTTCCATATGATCGCGATGAACAAATCCCTGTTGTGATAACACCAGAAAACCAACATTTTTCTTAAGTCCAAAAGTGCTCGTTTGAGCATCCTAAATGCACCCGAGGCCCCCGGGACCTCAACCAAACCTACCAATATATCCCATAACATCATTCAAACTTAGTCGAGCCTTCGAAACCCTAAAAACAACATCAAAACACCAAAATCACATCGAATTCAAGTCTAAGAACTTTGAAATTTCTAAATTCCACCAACGATGCCGAAACTATACAAAACACATCCGATTGACCTGAAAGTTTGCATACATATCCAAAATAACATTACAAACCTGTTCCAACTTTTGGAATTCCATTCTGACCCCGATAGCCTATTTTCCACTGCCGACCGGAAATCACCAAAAACTAACTTTCGCCAATTCAAGCCTAATTCTACACCAGACATCACAAAAATATTTTGAACACACTCCTAAGTCCCAAATCACCTAACGAAGCTATCCGAGCCATAAAATACGCATTCCAAGATCATTTACCAATAAGTCAACTCTCAGTTGACTTTTCCAACTATAATGCTATTTTTAGATAGTAAGTGTCTTAATTCTCACTACAACCATTCCGATTCCGAGCCAACCGACTCTAACACATCATAAACAGTATAACCTTCCTATGACAAGGCAACAAAATGAATAATAATGAAATTTCTACGGAACGACCGGCCGGGTCGTTACATTCTCCTCCACTTAAACACACGTTCGTCCTCGAACGTTTCTAGAGTTGTTCCACACACCACCAAAATTGCTGTGTAACCTACCATGCACATATTCAGAGGTGATCTCATGTCACTCTACCCCATATAGGTCTAATAGCACAACATAGTTGAAATTTCGAAATCCAATCTTGACCCATAAACCTTAGAACCAAGTTCCACTTCTGAAATGATTTACAAGTTCAAATCCCACAACTATAAGCTGAAATAGTTTTGAACACGCTGAATCAAGCCATATCCGTAACCCAAGATGAAATCTCATAATATACCGCATGACTCAACCACCCATAGTGATGACTCCTAATCTCAATAGCTTCTTAAAACAACCCAATACCGGTAAATAACCTCTTATCAAACAAAGCTTCGCTTTCACACCTTCATATGGAGCCGATGATGAAAGAAACACGTAGAAACCAGCAACCATTCGTCCGATCAGCATCTATACCATCCAGATCCATAAATTGTGCAACTCGTGCACTCCATAACAACATCCCAAGAGCTCAATTCATAAAATAAAGAAGACTCACACGAGAGGACTATCCTGCCACTAACACTTACCATTACCACATCGTGCTAAAAGCCTGGAACCCACCGTAAAATCAAAACACACTAATCTGACACCAAGGGTCATACCTCCACCTAAATCCACTACAAAGCGTGATCCCATCCAACCGCTGGACCACCTGAAATACTCCAAGCCACCTTGCTCAAATCAATAACCATGCGAAATTCGACATCTATTACTCAAAGTGCATTTCCATAACCACGGGGGAAATCGGACGATACCATGACACCCGAACCAGAAAGAACATAACCAATACGTCTCAATCCTGCAACACCCAATTACTTACCTTACTCAAATCTCGCTATCAAGCCCAGATAAAACCGCACCCTATGCACATACAACCAACAATCACATCTCCTCGAAGCACCGAAAGGTAACTCACAGATCACTCCAAAACACGAATAAGCTCAATGACAATCGAATGGTACATCCCTCAGCAATAGCAATTCGGAGTCAACAATTCCGACTCAGTGTAGAACACGCACCCATACTGGCCTACCAATAATTCTAAATCAACTCTGGTCATCCACATCAGGTAGATAACTCTCCAACGGTTCATAATGACTGAATCATGACACATACTAACACCTGACTAGCTTTGCTCGCATCCTTATAGTTCACAACCACAAAATAATCTGTTTATTAGAACTCTTAGTCTCAAAGTCCATGAAGCGCACAAATTTACCATATCTGATCCCAACTCCATCACTCGAATATATAACATGTTTTTAATATTCAATCATTCCACGAGGGATACCCCCATAATTCTTTCGTGACACCAAGCAACCTTAAACATCAGCAGTCGATCCAACAAGAGAGCGTCGTAATTCCAATTAAGTACCCTTACTCAAACACATTGCCTTAAACACATTGTCCTTTATGAATGTATACTCTCATCCAGCCACCCAATAGTGGTATCTTTTACCTAATCATCTGAAACTGCCAGTTCTGACCTTCCTTCAACTGAACCGTGACCTCACATATGCCACTCTCCACTATACACAAAATACCGCATACGCCATGCAATCCTATGATAAATATGAGAACTTCATGCTCCCTTCCTAGCCACAAACAACTACGTACCCAACTAGCCAAGAACTTTCCATTGATCCCATTTAGAAGCAAAATCACTATACATCACATGGCCCTCATGCCAGAAGAAAAATATACATCTCTAACCGTGGTAGAAACTATCAAGAACTCTCTGAATCCCATTTGTACAAAACCAAACCGTCAGGACTGAAGCCTTCTAACTCAACCAAGCTACGCATGCCATCAAATCCCAAGAGAACTGCCAAGAAACACCTGTAACAACTCATTACTTTGTAACACCCACAGAACTAATCATATCTCTTATCCTGCCGATCCGACCTACTACCAAGCTGCCTTATTTATTCAAGTTCCTTCTGAATCACCTTCGAATTGATACTTCTTCTTGGCATAATATCGCAATTCTCAATCCAGACTCACCACACGAAACCCGAGCATAAGGATATACCGCCTAAGGCTCATAAGCCGCTGAATACTCTCTCAGATATCCCCAAAAGCACCACATTAGAACTACTTACCCTTAAGATACTTCCTGCGAATGTAAAGTCATTACCTTCACCTTCTTGATACTGATATGTAGAACACATGATAAGGTAGAAATTCCACAAGTATTGACACACTCAACGTAAATCTCAGTTCTTGCCCAATTCACACCTTGAAGATCCTCAATTGCTACATATAACCTTGAATCCGACATAACCATTCTCGAGAGTCATCCACTCTACGCCAATTCACCATTACACTGATCAAGCAGACAGAACGACCAGACACCGTTGCAACCCACATACTAGGAAAGTAATCCACGCATTTGAAGCAACTAGCAACTCATACACTGCACACACTACACTTTTCACAATTATAACTCAGTCGTTCAATAAAGCCTATTTACCCGAAGAGTACATTACAACCGGTATCGAAAAATTTCCATTACTCGAGTCATTCCCAGACTCCACATCTGCAGGTCACAACTGATTCACCAATATACCTCGAACCGAAACCAATACAACACATACTCGTGTAATAAACTTACCATTAACAGACTCCCCCACTTGGCTCAAAGCCAAAGATCAAGACAACACTAACTCACGATGCCCATAGGTTATCACTGCCACTATACTGTGGTGAGATTCAACTAAATACTTCACACACTCATATGACCCAAACCATCTAATGTCTCAAATCCTATGCAAACCTATCATTCACCACTATAGTAGTCATGCCAACTTCCACAAACGATCTAAACTCAAATTACAACATATATCAGTTACTAGTAAAGAGTACTTACTATAAAACCACCTAAGGATAACACAACCTCATTACACCCTGCGGGAGATAGCCTTGCATGCTTAACCTCAAACTGATATCATCTCTATACCCTTCCAAAAGTCATAGCTATTACTCGATCACTTCATCTTCCTGCATTCAAACACAACCAATGCCTATCCCCGAGGCATCAAGATACGTAGTATAAAACCCGAAACTGATGGCGGAACTAACACCGGAGCCATGGTCAAAGAAATGAGCTTCTGGAAGCTCTGCCCATACTTGTCTAACCACATGGATACCCTCGATGGACACCACGTAACCCAAGAATGCTGCTGAACTGAGCCAAAACTCACACTTGGATAACTTTGCATGGAGCTTCTCCTCCCTGAATCTTTATAATACCATCCTCAAGGCTGAGTATGCTACCCCTGGATACATGAGTACGCCAGGTTGCTATCAATGAATACAATAATGAAGGAGTATAATTACGGCGGGAATACACTTTTAATCAAATACATGAACGCTGATGGGGTATCGATCAGCCCAAGGGATACCACCAGAAACTCAGAACATAACAGGAAAATCCAGCTCACTTAACAACTAAGCTACACGAGAGGTCCCTCAATACACTCACAACTCGAGGTCATATTCTAACTCACGACAAAAGTAAAATACTCAATGGTTCTTGCTACATCTCCTGCCAATTCATTTTGTCACCCTCAAATAACCTGAACACATCGAACCATCATATCACACTCGCCATGAAGTCATCTAGTCACCGAATCCCATCAATAATAACACAAACGGGCATATAAGTCCCAAATGCACGGCTCACAAACAATCGCAATCTCAGCACTCAAGCCACAAAATAATAATTCGGCCTCAAGTCCTCCAGACTGGCCCATTATCAACATGCTAAACTCGCCTTTCACACCTCACCCATGGAAATCACAAGCCGTGGATCCACAGACGGTACTGAGCGCTCGCGTGCACATTCGAATACATGAAAAGGATTCAAAGAATTATGCTTTTGGCTGAATAAAATGGATTCGCACGACAAGAATTCAAGAATGGGAGATTTTTCCTAAGGGTTCTGCAGCCTCTCGAAGATAAGTATAGACGTCTCCGTACCGATTCGCAAGACTCTACTAAACCTGCTCATGACCATTGAGTCCTATGTAACCTAGTTCTCTAATACCAACTTGTCACGACCCTAAATCCTAACATGTCGTGATGGCGCCTATTGCGGAACTAGGTTAGCCAACCATCACATAACTACACATTTGTTTTAATATAATTTCTCAAAAATCAATAATAACCAGCAAGCAGAGTATAAAATAATATCTTTAAGTCTTTAAGCATCAATAATATAATTCCACAGTCTAAACTAATCCCCCAAGACTGGAGTCAACCGATCACGAGCATCTAAGAATAAAATATAACTCTGCTAATGTCATAACCAATGTCTAGGAATGAAATAGTAAGACTAATAAAGGAAGGAGAATGGAGAAGCTGCGGACGCTGAAAACCTACCTCGAATCCCAAAAGCTGATGACAACGAACTCGGACGATTACTACTCCGAACCAGTAACTGGATCTGCACATAGGGGTGCAGGGAGTAATGATGAGTACGCCAACTCAGTAGTAATGAAAATAAATCACAGTATGAAGAATAAGAAACACACAACACAGATACACCAATCCACAAAACAGTAAAACATCAAGTCTCAATACAATATACATAATTTTGAAAATCAGTTTCCATAAAATCCTTTGAAACCGGTATATTTTTCAATATTTCTCAGTAAAACTCTCAGTAATATCAGTTTGAAAAATGAAGTGAATCATAGTCAAAACTCAATAAATATTTTCATAGAACTGCCCCTCGGGCCATAGTCATCACTTGTAAATATTCCCTCAGCACCTCACCATCACTCAGTATCAGTCACTCAGCACCTCACAGTCACTCAGCATTAGCCCCTCGGGCAACCTTACTGTCACTCATACCTCCCGATCACTCATCACTCGGCATCGGCACTCGCACTCAGTAGGTACCTGCGCTCACTGGGGTGTGTGTACAGACTCCAGAGGGGCTCCTACAGCCCAAGCGCTATAAACAAGACAAATCATGGCATCAATCACTCTCAGGCACTCGGCCTCTCTCATATCATAACATCCTCACAACATTGGCCCTCGGCCTCACTCACTCAGACACTCTCAGCATGCAACTCGGGCCATGAATAAAACAGGGTTCTCGACCCAAAATAGTATTTCATTTCAAGAAATAGTAATATCTTCAAATAGGAGTGTCAACCATTTCGCAAGAAAGACTACGTGTAAAATCATAATATAATAAGTGAGGAATATCAGTAAAAATAGCCCCCAAGGGGTTAAAACAGATCGCCACTAGGCCCCAAACATGGCTTACAATCCAAGTATAACAAAACACATTAATACTATAAATCATATGCTTTAAAAGTAGTTTCGCAACTCAATAGTTTCCTAAAAAGGAACATTTTTCCAAATTTCCAACTCGTGCACGCCCCACACTCGTCATCCAGTGTGTGCATCATTCCAAAACCTTGAAAGGAGGTAAAGTCCGGGGTTTCATACCCTCAGGACAGGATTTAAAGACATTACTTACCTCAAACTAGCTCGAAAATCTACTCCGCAACACGCTTGCCTCTCGAATCAACTTCTGAGTGCTCCAAATCTATAAAGATCAGATTTTTCTTATCAAATTATGCTAAGGGAATGAATTCCAATTGTTAAATATCAATTTTAGCACAAAACCCGACCCCCGGGCCCGCGTCTCGGAACTCGTCAAATTTTATACCAAAATGTTTTTCATCTCACGAGTCCGTACATATAAAGAACTCTAAAATCGGAGTTCGTTTGACCCCTAAAATCATCCCCAAAAGGTCTCATATTCTCAAGCCCTAATTCCATCCTTTTCTACTGATTTTCTTAAATTAAACAATGATAATTTGGTCCTTAATCACCTATAATCGAATTTTAGGGTTTAAAATCCTTACCTCAATGAAGAACAATGGTTTTCTCTCTTCAAAATCGCCTCAAAAGCTCTCTTCCCGTTCAAAAATGGTGGAAAAGTGGGTTATGGTCGCGGAGGGTTTATTTAAATACTGCCCAGGTCTTTATTCATCGCGATCGTGGGACCCACATCGCGATCGCGTAGAGTAAAAGTTTGAGGCAGGCCAGTTTTTTCTATGCGATCGCGTAAAAAGGTCTGCGATCGTAGAGTTTGGGCAGGTTGAATTGTGCAATCGCGTGGAGCATTTTTGCGGTCGCGTAGTGTAAATGAGGGGCGCGTGAGGAGCTGCAATTGCCCTTCGCGATCACGTGATGGGGCTCGCGATCGCATTGCTCAGGGAACAGGAGCTCCGCAATCGCATGGCTAAGTTTGCGATCGCAGAGAGTATCTTTGGGCACCCGAGGCCCCCGGGACCTCAACTACCAACATATCCCATAACATCATTAAAACTTAGACGAGCCTTCAAAATCCCAAAAACAACATCAGAACACCAAAATCACATCGAATTCAAGCTTAAGAACTTTGAAATTTCTAAATTCCACCAACTATGCCGAAACTATCCAAAACACATCCGATTGACTTGAAATGTTTTGCAGACATATCCAAAATGACAGTACGAACCTGTTCCAACTTTTGGAATTCCATTCCGACCCCGATTGCCTATTTTCCACTGCCGACCGGAAATCACCAAAAACTAACTTTCGCCAATTCAAGCCTAATTCTACACCGGACATCACAAAAATATTCTGAACACACTCCTAAGTCCCAAATCACCTAACGAAGCTACCCGAGCCATAAAATCCGCATTCCAAGATTGTTTACAAATAAGTCAACTCTCAGTTGGCTTTTCCATTTATAAGGCTATTTTTAGAGACTAAGTGGCTCAATTCTCACTACAACCATTCCGATTCCGAGCCAACCGACTCTAACACATCATAAACAGTATAACCAACCTATGACAAGGCAAAAACAGGAATAATAATAAAATTTTACGGAACGACCGACCGGGTCGTTACAGATAATGGGATTAGTTTTAAAATTTCAGGACCCTCCTGGATAATGGGACTTAGTTTTCAAATTCTCAGGACCCTCCTGGATAATGGGATTTAGGTTTTAAGTTTTCGGAACCTTCCTGGAAAATTGGATTCAACTAACACTCACAAATGTTCCTAGTATAAACTGGGGCAGAAAATTTTCTTTGTTTTGTTTTGTTGTGATTGCAGGCGCCCACCTGGAGAACGAAGAAATTTATTAGTTTAAGACACCATCAGGCGCCCACCTGGATAATGAGGTAATTTATTTTCAAGCATCAGGCGCCCACCTGGATAACAAGGGAATTTATTTTCAGCAACAGGCGCCCACTTGTATAATGAAGGAATTTATTTTCAAGCATCAGGAGCCCATCTGGATAATGAGGGAATTTATTTTCAAGCATCAGGCTCCCACATGGATAACAAGGGAATTTATTTTCAGCATCAGGCGCCCACCTGGATAATGAGGGAATTTATTTTCAAGCATCAGGCGCCCACCTGGATAACGAGAGAATGTTTTTTCAAGCATCAGGCGCCCACCTGGATAACGAGGGAATTTATTTTCAAGCATCAGGCGCCCACCTGGATAACGAGGGAATTTATTAGTTTAAGTCAGCATCAGGCGCCCACCTGGATAATGAGGGAATTTATTTTCAAGCATCAGGCGCCCATCTGGATAACAAGGGAATTTATTTTCAGTCAGCATCAGGCGCCCACCTGGATAACGAGGGAATTTATTAGTTTTAAGTCAGCATTAGGCGCCCACCTGGATAATGAGGGAATTTATTTTCAAGCATTAGGTGCCCACATGGATAACAAGGGAATTTATTTTCAAGCATCAGGCGCCTTTTGGATAACAAGGGAATTTATTTTCAGCATCAGGTGCCCACTTGGATAATAAGGGAATTTATTTTCAAGCATCAGGCACCCACCTGGATAACAAGGGAATTTATTTTCAACATCAGACGCCCACCTGGAGAACGAGGGAATTTATTTCAAGTTAAGTCATCAGGCGCCCACCTGGAGAACGAGGGAATTCATTTCAAGTTTAGTCATCAGGCGCCCACCTAGAAAACGAGGGAATTCATTTCAATTTAAGTCATCAGGCGCCCATCTGGAGAACAAGGGAATTCATTTCGAGTTAAGTCATCAGGCGCCCACCTGGAGAACGAGGGAATCCATTTCAAGTTAAGTCATCAGACGCCCACCTGGAGAATGAGGGAATCTATTTCAAGTCTTTAGCATCAGGAGCCCGCCTGGATAACGAGGGAATTTATTTCAAGTTTAAGTTATCAGGCGCCCACCTGAAGAATAAGGGAATCTATTTCAAGTCGTTAGTATCAGGCGCCCACCTGGATAATGAGGGAACTTTTTTCCAGCATCAGGCGCCCACCTGCATAACGAGGGAAGTGATTTCAGAATTCAATTCAAGTTAGAAGTAGCAGAAGCTCATGGCAAGAATGCGAGTCGACAATCCGTGATGACCAACAGAAGTAGTCTCAATCCAGAAAAAAAAAGGGGAAGAGAAAATAAGGATCCAAAATGCAGAAGCAGACGCAAGATGTGGATTGCTCAAGACATGACTGAGTCACGAGTTTTGCATGTCCCACCATGATCTGAAGAGCTGAAGAAGAATGAACTAGCGCCTGCAGCTAGCAAGCGTCAAGGTTCAAATCTAAAGTCGGCATGAAGCACCATTCAAGACTCAAGATCAAGCTTCAGAAGATTTATAGATATGAACCTTGTAACTCATAGCTCATAGGCATTTTTGATTTTGATGTAATAACAGGGTCGCAGACCAGAACCTCGACGGAATGACACCTCAATCCACTCTCCACCTCGGTATACTCCATCACTGTTCCTACTTCTGAACTACACGTGACCTGATTTCTTTATAGCCAAGGATATGTAGGCAGTTCAGATACCAGGGCTCAGTCACATTCTCCTTTCTTTTAGTTTTTGGTCTCTCTAAATAAGGGTCAGGTCAAAAAATTGGTCTCGTCGTTCTTTGTCTGAAAACTCTTCGTGTTTCCATTCAAAGAAGGGCAACTGTAGACATGTAATATTTGACCATCCCCAAGATTTTACACATGTTAGCATTTAAATATTTAGTTTTGGTCTAATATCGTTATTTTAACTAGTTTTGACGCTTTTACCTTATTTTATCACAAAAATAAAAATTACAAAAGTAGTTTCATATTTCTTTATTTAATTCAGGTATAAGGTATTTTTAAAAAAAGATATTATTTTTAATCCATTTTTCATTTTAGTATAATCTTTGAAAATACAAAAAAAGAAGAAGATAGTTTCATGTCATAATATAGTTGTTTTAATTAATTAGGATTGCTATATATATATATATATATATATATTTGTGTGTGTGTGTATATATACATATATAATCAAATTGCAAGAACTATAAAATTAATGCCCAATTCGGAAGCCCACAAAATTTAAGCCCAATACTATCTACACCCAAATGAAAAACCTTTTAAAAAACCCTAACCTCTCTTCCTCTCCCGAACCTTGAACACACAATCTTAGACACTTAACAAAAAACCCTAGACAACCCTTCTTCCTCCTCTAACCGCCGCCGCCAGTACACCACCCCATCTCCGCCGCCTCCACCTTCTTCCTCACCCTAACACAACAAAAAACAAAAAAAAAAAAAAACTGAAAATCCCTAAGCTTCTCAGACCCGCGAGAAGAAAACCCCTTCATCTTCACGTTAAGCCGCCCGCCGCCGTCTTCTGCTTTCCTCCGCCCAGCACCGGCCACCGCCATATCCTTCTCTAACCGCCGCCAGCAGCCTTCCGCACCATCCCTCCACATACTCCTCACCACCAAAATCAACTGAACCCTAGAGATAAAAAAAATAGCAATTGCCGCCTCTTCTCCTCCTTCCTCCGCCTCTCTCTGCTGCTTCACGCTGTCGTTGTAGGCGAAACAGTGAAACCCCATCACTCGCGTTCTGCTGCGTGGAAGACATTGCTTCCGTCACTGTCTCTGTCGAATTACCAAGCCCGATCCACTCTCATTTCTTCACTTCAGGTTCAGAGCATGAAATCGACGGTTCCGATCTAAAGTCGAAGCATTTGCACTTCTTTTGCCCAAAATTCGTAGATTCAGAAACTGGAAATTGACGATTGAGATTCAATTCTAAACAAATAATACAAGGTCTATTTTTGACTTCTCTGACCAATTTCTATAATTTGACATACTTATTTTTGTTTCTTTGTCTATTAGGCATGTGAGAAGATTTGGACTTAATTTTCAATTGTTTCCTTTATTTGTTTTTGTTTTTGTATGTGTTTTTTTTGTGTGGCAAACGATGATCAACTGATGGATTAAGGTTGTAGTCTCAAAATGAGAGCAAAAATGTATTCGATTCCGAGGATAAACTAAAAGTAATGGGTCATAGAAAGTATGAACGTGTTTGTAATATTTCCTGTTTCAAATATGCAAGTTCAACTCTTATCATATTGTGTTTGCTTGCAGTATATGTTCGTGGGGAATGATGGTGAAGTTGAGTTGGGTTTAGGTACTCTTATCATGTTTAAATCCATAACAATCCATAAATTACGCGTGACAAATTGTGTACACGTACGCGTGACATGATTTAAGCGTGATTTTTTTTCAAAATAAAATCAAGGTACGCGTTCGCGCAACTTTGGCCATGTTCTTTCTTAAGTAATTACGCGTGGAAAATTGTGTACACGTATGTGTGATATGATTTAAACGCAGAGTTTCAAAATAAAACCAAGGTACACGTTCGCGTGACTTTGGCCAAATAATTTTAATATTAAGGGTTATTAATTGTGTACACGTACGCGTGATATGATTTTAGCGAACTAAATAAAATGAGTACACGTACGCGTGACTCGTCTCAGAATAATTTCTTAAAAGCGGTAAAAGGTAAAAATATGCACAGGTCCTAAAAATGAGTAATCAAACAATTTAAGCTAGGTAGGATTAAAAGTGACCGTGCTAGAACCACGGAACTCGGGAGTGTCTAACACCTTTTTTCGGGTTAACAGAATTCCTTACCCGCTCTTCTGGTTTCACAGACTTTAACATAGAGTCAAAACCTCCTCGATTTGGGATTTTAAGCAAACCGGTGACTTGGGACACCATAAATTATCACAAGTGGCGACTCTGAATTGAATAAATAATCCCATTTCGATTATGTCACTTTAATTGGAAAAACTCCCTTTTCCCACCCTGCGGGAAAAAGGAGGTGTGACAGTGATTGAAGCTCAATCCTCCCCTAGTTCGCAAATGCGAGAAATTATTCGTAAATGTGGTGGTCGCATTTGCAACCTGTTCATCGCTATTCCGATGGCACCAGTACCAGCACACACAATTTTTAACAAAACACTCCAAAACTAATCCGAAACTCACCCGAGCCCCTAAGACTCAAAACCAAAAGCCCACTCCAGTCAAAAAACTTAACATGAACGTGCTCGCGCGATCAAGACATCAAAATAACCTCTAGAACCATGAATCAGACACTAAAACGCATGAAAATCACAATGGACTTCAAGAACTTCTAAAATCGAAAACCAAGCGTCCGATTCATATTAAATAAACTCCAAATGGCACAAATATTGCAGGCAAGTTTGATATGACGAAACGAATCTATTCCAAGTCCCGAAACAAAAATCCAAACCCAACATCCTTAAAGTCAAACCATAGTTAGACTTAGGAAAATTCTAAACCTTTAGCTAGCCAACTTCCGCCAAATGATGCCGAAATCCTCTAGAAACATCTAAATGCAAATTCGGGCTTATGCCCAAGTCCAAAATCACCATCCGGACCTACCGGAACCATCGAAACTCCGATCCGAGGTCAAATACTAAAAAGGCAAACCTTGGTCGATTCTTTCTACTTTGAGCTTTTCAAATGAGAGTCGCTCCTGAAAATCATTTCCGAACCACTCAAAAACCCGAGCCGATTATGCACGCAAGTCATAATACACTATGTGAAGTTACTTATGACCTCAAACTGCCGAACCGGATGCAACTGCTCAAAACTACCAGTCGGGTCGTTACATCCTCCCTTACTTAAACTTACGTTTGTCCTCGAGCATGCCATGAGTCATTCCAAGCCATCAAATCACTGCATAATCTCACCATACATACACCCGGGGGTGATTCCACCTAAAACCAATCCGTGTAGTCTTGACAACGCAACTTAACTGAAGATCTTACTTCATTCTTAGTCCATAAACTTAGGACAGAACCCAATCCTCAACATCTGAAACTCATCATAGAATCTGAATCTCGTATCAATACGCTGTATAAGCCTGAAAAAGTTGTATCGAGCCACAACCCCAACCCAGGGTACAATCACATGATGTCCCACACAACTCAAATGCCCGTAGAATAAAATTCTGACCACCATAGTTGTCCAATAGCAACCTGGGTACTGGTAATACACTTCATATCGAATAAAACCTTGTTACGAACCTCTGCAATGCTTCCCATTAAAAAAGAAACATGCAGAAACTCATAACCACCTATGAAATCACCAAACCAAGAAGCTCATCGTCTGTCAAGGGCCTTTTCCCAATTCTGAGCGGTAATAACATCATCCCTCCAAACACTCCTTGTGTCGATACGATAGGGCAAATCTCAAGTCTTGAAATCTCATCTCAGCCAATACAAGCAGCCTAGCTGACAACTCATCACGGAACCACACAGATTCTCACATAACACAGTTCGTACACCAAACAAGCAATAACTATGACATGCAGCAAAATAGAAGAAAGGCAAGATACATGGATTAATCCCATAGATATAATAACAAACTACAATTTAATCAACTTATCCCACAAAGGGGAAATGGGAACACAAAATAAACACAAGGAAGGGTATCCCACATAACATCCGTTACGACATGCAACCCACTCCAAACATATCAATCCATATAGGGATACCCATCGAGCAAAAGTACTCAGGATCACTGATCACATGTATGCCAACATGAAGTACGATAGTGCACAAATATAATTGTGGGAAGGTGAAAAAAAATAATACAACATGGGGGAAGTCAAGCACAACTGAGGTAAAATGAGAAAATCAACATCACGAGGGCTATCTTGCCCATATGCCATAAGGCCTGAACCGAATTACCACATGCGTGAGAAAAATCATACCACCTCACAGTCCATCATAACATAAGAGAGAAACACATAACATAGGCCAGGGGCACAAATAATATCCATTCAGCTCGATAACATGACCATGATATCAACTTCACAAGAGTACCCAAACTTGATCCGATATAGAATACAAATTCTCTTTGGGCTTTCAAATAGCCCCCAAACCAATTCCGATCATTCCCTAATAAATAAATATCCTTCCTAAGTCCATAGAAGCCTATAGATAATTCATGACATCATTTATACCATTCTCAACATTACTTCACAGTCCGCAAACAAGAAATAGTCCTCCTATAAGGAACCCAGGCCCGAACCTCATGAATACCAGAACTTTCACACCCGATCTCAACTACGCTACTCATATGGCTGATGTGTCACTCATAATCCATCATCTTAACCTACATAGATCATCCATACCGCATAGCAAAACTTGAACTTCAGAAACCCCCAGAACCCGGTAATCACCGTACCGCTAGCCAAGCATCCGCAACCCAAATCACATAGTGATCTCCTAAAATGCATGATCTTCACATGCGATATCCAATAATGCCAACATTTTATTAACTTATGATATCCATCCAGGAAAAACCATAATGCACAACTTATTCCTTATGTACGGAGCGGACAACCAACTCAAGATGTGGTCGACACTATCGAGAACTCTCCATGACTCGTCCACACATAACTAAGCCATCAGGATCGAATCATCCCAACTCAACTCAGTCACGAAAATCGTCTCACCCAAGAGTACTTCCACAAACAGCGATAGAGAATTAACACCCAAAAAAGACCAATTACCCCTATTGCCATGTTGTCCCAACACCACCGAGCCGACCCACTTCTTCGGATCCTCCTCGACTTTCCTTCAGGGTTGTTCCTCCCTATCGATACCCAACGATCTCAAAACCAAAGCTCAATGCAGAATACCCTAGCACGAACCACGTAGTCCAAAAGCTCATAAACCACTGAATTTCCTTTGAAGCACCCTATAATGCCGCAACCGAGATGCCCACGTTGAATAGGCTTTTTATGAATCTGAAGTCATTTCTCGACCCTTCTGACACTGAAATGTAGATTCATTAATTACGCAGAAATACCGCTAGTCCCAACATGATCCCATGCAAATCTCATATCTTAATCACATACATATTTAGGGGAACCTTTCAATATATATATATATATATATATATATATACACATCTCAGGCCAAAACTGATATAACACGGACCCTACAATCTAATTGCCAATAGTAGACTCCCCCACTTGGCGCAAAGCCATAGGAAACAACATCTGATGATCCACAAAACTAACCTACACAACTCGTACAACACTAATCATGAGATACCCTAAGTCATCGACTACGCGCATATCCATCCTCGTGACAATCAAATTCGTTATATATATATGTATATATATATACACACATCTCAGGCCAAAATTGATATATTACGGACCCTACAATCTAATTGCCAATAGTAGACTCCCCCACTTGGCGCAAAGCCATAGGAAACAACATCTGATGATCCACAAAACTAACCTACACAACTCGTACAACACTAATCATGAGATACCCTAAGTCATCGACTACGCGCATGTCCATCCTCGTGACAGTCAAACTCGTTTCTTCCAGTGCCTTGATTGATAATATGTACCTTCTAGTGAGTAGAAATCCCATACGAACCACTTGGTATCTAATACCACCAATATCCTCAAATCAACATCAACCTCGGACCCTACCACGATCGCGACGACTAGCTAACCAATTAAACCTTCCCAAGCTCGTACTTATCAACCAGATTCCAGAACTCACTGCACTCCCACGTGCACAAATGAATGATCTATCAATACTTCCACATCCTTAATCTAGGCGACACGTTGAGACGATAGTTGAGTATCCTTGGCTCCCTCGTGGACCATACGCAATATCACAAATCGTTGGTGTATAGATGATACCGAGTGCGCAATATCGTACACAAGTGAAAGGAACATACAATATATGTTTCAAGTTCAATCAATGCCACACGATAAAGAATGAAAGAAGTGTAATTTCCTAAAAGTTTCCATAGCCTCTCGAAGATAAGTACAAACATCTCTATACCGATCCACAAGACTGTACTAAACCTGCTTATGACTCGTAGCACCTATGAATCTAGAGCTCTAATACCAACTTTTCACGACCCCAATTTCCCTCCGCAGGATGTCGTGATGGCACCCAGTCTCTAAGAATAGGTAAGTCTAACACTTGCTGATTTAATAATAAATCTTAAACCAAATAACTAATAAGCATGAAACAAATGTTTCTGTAATAAGCCAACAATACAATACTCAATTTACAAGAATTTCTACAATCAAAAGGTATGAATACACGACAATAAAGGGACCACTTTAAAATCAAGGAACACAACAAATATTACAAAAACAACTAGACAAGTGAAAACGTGACAACTGAGGTGTGCAATTACAATAATTAAGACAAGTAGGAGATAAGCATAGAATCATGGAAGGAACACAATAATTAAGAGGGCACAAGACAATAAGGTAGGCAATAACTTCAACTAAAGCATATAAGTGCAAAATAACAAGTAAGAGGAAGAACAAGTGCTAACAATGTCCAGTAGAGCATGTAAGAGTACATTAACATTGAAATATATCACAAGTTATGACACTTCAATTAAAGGCATGTGAAGTGTTTAGATACTTGAAACCGGTCAAATACCACATATAGGCCGTGTACCCACTCGTCACCACGCGTACACAACTTTCACATAATACGAATAATAAAATCATCTCAAATCCTAAGGGGTGGTTTCCTCCACACAAAGTTAGGCAAGATACTTACCTCAATTCGGCCAAATTAACTAATCAAATTAACTTTTCCTTTACAAATTCAATCCCGCTCGGCTCAATCTAGCCAAAGACGACTTAAATTCATCAAATAATGCAAGAGAAAACAATTTCAATTAGCAAAACTATGATCCTTATTATTTCAAAAAAGTCAACCCCGTGCCCGCCCGGTCAAAACCTGGGTCCAAGGGTAGGTCTTGACTACCCATAGCCCCTGAGTCAAAATATGTGTTTTGTTTCCAAATCCGAGTCCAATTGGACTCTCAATTTCCAAATTTTCATTTTTCAAAACTTTGGCAAAATCCCCAAATTTTCCCTTAGATTCTCATGAATTTGATGTTAAATCTAATGTATAATCATAAAATACAATTGAAAGTTGATTAAAATTACATACCCAATAGTTTGTATGAAAATCTCTCTACAAAATTGCCTCCCATCGAGGCTAGGGTTCAAATTATATCAAAATGAAGCTAAATTCTTAAGTGCTCAGCTATAAACTAGTTGCAGATGTCACATTCACGACATGGGGTTCCCAAATGCGACCTCCGCAAATGCGGACAAAGCATCACAAAAGCGACCCCTGAAAGACCATTCGAAGATCGCATTTGTGATCATATCTTCGCAAATGCGAAGCTACAGTAGATGCAAAAGTGAACACTGTCATCACAAAAGCGAACAGTCCAGAGTCACAAATGCGACTCCAGTATCGTATTTGTAATTGAATCCCAATCATCCCCTGGTTCGCAAATGCGAGAAAGTACTAGCAAATGCGGTGGTCGCATTTACCTGCTCATCGCAATTGCGATGGCACCAATACCAGCACACATAATTTTTAATAAAACACTCCGAACCTAATCCGAAACTCACTCGAGCCCCCGAGGCTCCAAAGAATATGCCCACACTTGTCCTAAAACATAACACTCACTCCCTTGCACGATCAAAACATCAAAATAACCTCTAGAAGCACGAATCGAACGCCAAAGCGCATGAAAATCACAATGGACTTGAAGAACTTTTACAATCAAAACCAAGCATCCTAACCATATCAAATCAACTCCAAATGATAAAAAAATTTCCCGACAAGTTTGATATGACGAAACACACCTATTCTAAGTTTAGAAACCAAAATCCGAACCCGATAGCCTTAAATTCAATCACTAGTCAAACTTAGAAAAATTCTAAACCTTTAACTTGCCAACTTTTGCCAAATGTTGTCGAAACCCTCTAGAAATATCCAAATGCAAATTCTAGCATATGCCCAAGTCCAAAATAACCATCCGGGCCTATCGGAACCATCGAAACTCCGATCCGAGGTCATATACTCAAAAGTCAAACCTTGGTCGATTCTTTCAACTTGGAGCTTCTCAAATTGAAGTCGCTCCTGAAAATCATTTCCGAACCACTCAAAAACCCAAGATGTTGATGCACGCAAGTCATAATATACTATGTGAAGTCACTCATGACGTAAAACCACCGAAACAAACGCAACTGCCCAAGACGACCAGTCGAGTCGTTACATCTTTAATTTGGAGAATTCAACCTTTTTTGAGTAATTTGGACAAGTCAAACTTCAGTTCTTTCAGTTTACAGAAGGATCCTGCTGGCAGAGGACCACGACATATCTCTTGTAAGTTGATAAGACCAACAAAATTCAACAACTCCAAAATAGGGAAAACACCAACTCCTGGTGGAATGCAGTTAAGTGCATTTACAAGAAACTCCAGGATATCATATTTGTTGATCTAAAATAACTTTACATGATGAAAAGCATCCAGAATCAACTCTTTCACCGCATACCTTCTCTAACTAAATCTAGATATTATGTGCCTCTTAATGTTGACCGAATCCAATAAGAAAACGGAGCCATTGTTAGTAGGAAAAGGTACATAGTTCGCTGCAGGTAAACATTATGCTTTTGTTATTGTCGATGACTACTCATGTTTTACATGGGTAATTTTATTATCTCATAAAGATGAAGCTCTTAAAATTTTTAAGATTTTCTGCAAAAGAATTGAAAGAGAGAAAAGGTATCTGATCACAACCATCTAAAGCAATCATGGAAGGGAGTTTGAAAACATATCCTTTGAAGAAATCTGTAATGATCAAGGGTATACCCATAACTACTCATTCCCATGATCACCCCAACAAAATGGAGCAGTTGAGCGCAAACTCTACAAGATATGGCAAGAACGATGATATTAGAACATTCAATGCCAAATAACTTCTGGGCAGAAGCAGTCAGTACAATATGTCATGTTCTCAACAGGTGCCTCATAAGACCTATTTTGAAGAAGAATCCATATGAATTATGGAAAGGTAAGAAGCCAAATATTAGCTACTTTTACCTGTTCAGAAGTAAGTGTTTCATTCACAACAATGGTAAGGATGACCTTGGAAAATTTGACCCAAGGAGTGATGAAGGTATTTTTCTTGGTTACTCTATTAACAATAGATATTTTATAGTTTACAACTAACGTACATTATCTGTAGAAGAATCAATGCATGTTATATTCGATGAAAATAACTCTATAGCCGATAGGAATCATTGCTAGTGATGAAGACACTAGCCAAGAAGTATCATAGACAAATAACCCACAGAAGTCAACTGATATCCCATCTATAGTCATGGAGCTCACTTTGATCAATCCTGCTGAACCACAAAAGGATTCGACTACTTCTGAAGTTGGAACTCGACCGAATTAATGGAGAAGTAAACCTGAATATCCTCAAAAATTCATCATAGGGGATCCAAGCGAAGGAATGAAAACCAGAGGGTCTCTCAAAAAGAAATCAAATATTGCACTCATCTCTCAAGTAGAACCAAAGAAATTTGATGAAGCCGTAAATGACTCCAACCGGATACAAGCCATGCAGGACGAACTTGATCAATTCGACAAAAACAAAGTTTGGGAATTAATTCCTAAGCCTGCAAACGCTACTGTAGTCGGAACAAAGTGGGTATTTCGAAACAAGCTAAATGAAGAAGTAAAGGTTATAAGAAACAAAGATAGACTAGTAGCTCAAGGCTACTCACAACAGGAAGGAGTCGATTATGATAAAACATTTGCACCGGTAGCACAATCAATTCCTAGCTAAAGCTCTTTATGGTCTCAAACAAGCTCCTCGAGCTTGGTATGAAAGATTGAGTTCCTTTTTAACTAATCATGGGTTCACCAGAGGTAAGATGTATACTACTTTATTTATCAAGAGATCAACTAAAGGTAATCCATTATTCAAATCTATGCGGGTGAGATCATATTTGGTAGTACTAATATTCTTTTGTGCAAGGATTTTTCAAATCTCATAAAGTGAGTTCGAAATGAGTATGATGGGAGAGCTTACATTTTTCCTTGGACTACAAATCCATCAATCAAGAAACAACAAACCTAGTTGTTTCCCATAAGTGGGGTCTGGGAGTCAGATGTACGCAATCGTACCCCTACCCCTAGAAGGGTAGAGAGGTTGTTTTCGATAGACCCTCGGCTAGAGAACGACTAAAAAGAAAAGATAATTGCAACAAGTAGGAATAAGATGTAATTGCAACAAGTAGGAATAGCAACAAGATGAAATAATATTGAATCCAAGAATGCAATCAAACTCTAGGTAGTAATAGCCATATATGAATAAAAGATATCATACTAACACTAATGCTAGCGAACTGAGTAAGACAAAGAGAAACTCTCGACTACCTACGAACCTTCTACCCTAATCTTTCACCTCCACATCCTCTTGTGTAGGCCATGTATCGCCAAATAACCTCTCCTCGATACTTCTTAGGCCTACTTCTACCCCTCATACTACCCACGGAGGCTAACCGCTCGCACCTTCTAACAGGGGCTTCTATACTTCTCGTCTTAACATGCACGAACCATCTCGACCTTGCCTCCCAAATCTTATCCTCCATAGGGGCCACTCCCACCTTTTCCCGAATAACTTCTGTCACGACCCGATCCGGGTTGTGATGGCGCCTGTCGTGGAACCAGGCTAGCCAACCGTTACAACAATACTCAATTCATTTACTAGAGAAATTTACTCGTCATTGGCTCAATTCATGGAAATACTAACATTTTCAATCATTTTAAAACAGTCTAACAAAAGAAATCAAGCTCCAACAATCACCCTAGGATCTGGAGTCACGCAGTCATGAGCTACTAACATCAATACAACTGAGAATAATAAAGCTGAAGTTCTAAGTTTTGAAGTTCCAATACAGAAGGGAGAATAGGGAAATGAGGGACGGGACAACGAACGCCAAATGCTACCTCGTCGACTCTGAGAGAATGGCTGCTATCACCGCTCCGCGTCAAATCTCGGTGCACCTGGATCTACACACAGAGTGTGCAGGTAAGTAACGAAAACAACCTACGGTCTGAGGAGGTAGT
>ML253846.1:7979-33402 GCA_005239495.1 Nicotiana undulata | reverse complement strand
GCTAATTCAGGAAAGTAAGTTTGGCCAGGACCCAACGTTGTGGACCTCGAGGGGTGCCTAACAACTTCCCCTCGAAGTAATTTCAAGCCCTTACCCAAATATCTTGTAATGCAAACTGGTTTCATGAGTCACTTGTAATAGGTGCCCTAACCCACCTTAATCCGTTAGGTGGCGACTCTTCAATTTATTGTACCTTTTTCCCAAAAGGAAACGAGTTGTCCCAATAATGTCGAAACCCTGACTCCGCGAAATGAAAAAGGGGGCGCGACAACCCTTGCTCGATTACGGATATTTTGGCTTACCGTTACTTGACTAGGTAAACTTCCATCAGTCTCGCTTGATCTCCGTTCTGCTTGGCTTCGATCTTGGTTGATCTCGTCCTCAGTCGGTCTCTGAATTAAGGGTTCAGTAATCTAACTTCGTACTAACGCTCAATATAAAATGAAGTCGAATTGTGGCCTATTATGATCCAACCTCGACTAGTCATAAGAAGAGCATGCTCGTTCTGACCGTATACAACATAGTAATAACTTTCTCCTCTTCTTGGTCAACTTATTCCTAGTTAATGAATATGGAAATGTTAAACACACTTGTAATTTTATACTTGAGCAAAATTTGATATCCACATCAAGAAATTACACAGTAAATTAATCAAATGAAATGAGTTACAGGAAATTGTTGTTAACAAATAAATAAAGGACCAAAATTGTTACTCTCTCTGTTCCAATTTATGTGAACCTGTTTGACTGGGCTCAGACTTTAAGAAAAAATGAAGACTTTTGGAATTTGTGGTCCTAAACAAGTTAAAAAGGGGTCCAGAGTATTTGTTTAGTTATAAAAGCTTCTCATTAAGGGTAGAATTGGAAGTTTAAGCTAAGTTATTTTCAAATTTAAAAATTTGTCTTTTTTTTTAGAACAGACCAAAAAGGAAATATGTTCACACTGAAACGGAGGGAATATGTTAGGATAGAAAATTCACCTCGGGCATCTTACTACCCCACTCTCTTCCTCCTATTCCAGGCTACTTATGGGCCCAGTGCCACCCCAGAATTTTTAAAAATAAAAGATAAACGAAAAAATTGCTGTCTCAGGAAACCATGTAGGTGAATAGTCATAATTGCCCTCATGAAGATCTTAACTTACACAGCACAGAAAGGGACAGTAAAGCATATGAGGCCATTTGAACAAAGAATATGAACCACCGGATTTAGATTATTCCAGGTAAACTGAAGGAAGTGAAGGCAGAGGAGCCAGATATTAGATTGTGGTTGCCACATGTCAATTCAAGCAGCCAATCACAGATTCGCCCTTTATCCATCAAGATAAGCCTCTTCTTCTTCATACAATAACAGCTTCTTCATACACACCACCAAATTATTCACTGCATTCAAGGAAATATCAACCAACATGGCCTCCGCCTGTGCTTCATCAGCCATTGCAGCAGTTGCATTCTCTTCTCCAAGGTAAGCCTAGTTTAAACTGTTAATGATCAGATATGTTCAATATAAAGACTTTTTGGAAGTGCATTAACAATTCTTTGTTTGAATCATGAATCTGCAGTTCCCAGAAAAATGGATCAATTGTAAGTCCAACAAAGGCTTCTTTCCTTGGAGGGAAAAGATTGAGAGTAAGCAAATACGTCGCATCAGCTGGATCAAGATCGGTTGCTGTCTCTGCTGTTGCTGCTGACCCTGATAGACCCCTCTGGTTCCCTGGCAGTACCCCTCCTCCATGGCTCGATGGCAGGTCAGTCATAATCAAATATGACTCCACTTCCATTCATTGTTCTGGTGGAGCTTATTTGAAACTTAATTTTTGCTGTGCAGCCTCCCCGGGGACTTTGGTTTCGACCCTCTTGGCCTTGGTAAGCCAAAATCATAATCTTGGTAGTTGCTTGAAATCATATCTTTCTTTTCTTAATATCAAGGATTTAACCTATATATATACGACTATGTATAACACTTACAAGTCTTAAGTCTAGTGTTGGTAAATCCACATTTTAGTTACCTGTAGCTATCTTTCATTGTTTTACACTCTCAAATAACAACTGTTACTGATCACTGACAGCATCTGACCCGGAGAGCTTGAAATGGAACCAGCAGGCAGAACTTGTACACTGCAGATGGGCAATGTTAGGTGCTGCAGGCATTTTCATCCCAGAATTCCTAACAAAGATTGGCATTCTTAACACACCTTCATGGTACACTGCTGGTGAACAAGAATACTTCACCGATACAACCACTCTCTTCGTCATTGAATTGGTACTTATTGGCTGGGCTGAGGGAAGAAGGTGGGCAGATATCATCAAGCCTGGGTGCGTAAACACAGACCCCATCTTCCCTAACAACAAGCTCACGGGCACAGATGTCGGGTATCCAGGAGGCTTATGGTTTGATCCTTTAGGTTGGGGATCTGGTTCTCCTGAAAAGATCAAGGAGTTGAGGACAAAGGAAATCAAGAACGGAAGGCTGGCCATGTTGGCCGTCATGGGTGCATGGTTCCAACACATCTACACTGGAACAGGACCAATTGACAACCTTTTCGCTCACCTTGCTGATCCTGGTCACGCCACTATTTTTGCTGTAAGCACCACTTTCTTTTAACTCTAGCAACATACAACCTGAAACCAGTGGCGGAGCCACAATTTTCATTAACAAGTGTCAAAATATATAAAAATAAATATACCAGGAAATTAAGGGGAGTCAATACATAGTATATTTACGTATAATTTATATTTTTACCTAGCTACACAGTGTATTTTTCCCGCAAAGGGTTGTCATTTGACGCTCCTAATAAGGTGGCTCCCCCACTGCCTGAAACCTATTTGTTTGTCCCATATTAGAATTTGCACAATATATGAGAAAAAGGACTGACTAACATTCTCTCTGAAGCACATGCATGTTCTCTTATTTTACAGAGCACTGGAGTAACATTAGTAGGAGCAAGCACAGCTTAAGTGTGTTCATGCTTTATAAATTATTAAAAATATAAATTATATATGTATGTATGTATTAGGATTAAACTACTACCACACAAGTAATAGAATGCATATATGTTTAGAAAAGTGAAGATCTTGAGGTTATTCTTTATCACTGCTTATGCAGAATGAAACTGAAAATAGAATTTCCAACACCAATTTGAGTGACTGACACTATTTCTGTTTTGTCCTACAGGCTTTCAGCCCCAAGTGAGAAGCAGGAGCACCATATGCTGGTATTCATGTGTTGGAGTAACACCCTGAAGATCTGAAGAAAGAAATTTTAGAAATTGTTGCCAACTTAATGTTGTATCACTACACTTAAGTTACTTCTGTATGTATCTTCTGTAGAAAAAGATTAAGCAGTGTATTTACCTATTGGAGCTACTGACATGAAATGACTCGGACGGTCATTTTGAGAGTTAGAGCCGCGATCCCCTATTTACTGCTTTTCTCATAACTAATTCGGCTATTTTGTGTTGTCGGGAGAGTTCGTGTTGGTTTTTGAAACGAATTGAGACACTTCTCTTAATTGGAAGCTTACGTTGGAAAAATCGATCGGATGTCGACTTGTGTGTAACTACCTCAGATTTGAATTTTGATGGCTCTGTTAGTTCCGTTAGGTGATTTTGGACTTAGGAGCGCGTCCGAAATGTTATTTGGAGGTCCGTAGTAGATTTAGGCTTGAATTGGCAAAAATTAGAATTTTGGTGATTTTTGGTCGACACTGAAATTTTAATATCGGGCTCAGAATGAAATTGCGAAAGTTGGAATAGGTTCGTAGTGTCATTTTTGACTCGTGTGTAAAATTTGAGGTCACTTGAACGAGATTTGATAAATTTCGACATTGTCAAATTTAGAAATTTCAAAATTCATTAGGCTTGAATCCGTGTGTAATTCGTGTTTCTAATGTTGCTCGATGTGGTTTGAATGCTCGATAGGTTGGTATATTTGGTTGAGGTCCCGGGGGCCTCGGGTGAGTTTCAGGTGGTTAACGGATCATTTTGGACTTTGGAAAGATAGCATATTTTCTGGTGTTTTTGTTGCAGAGATTTGTTCTTCGCGTTCACGAAAGTGTGGCCAGTGGAAGCATCGCGAACACGTTCGCGAAGAGGAAAGATGGAACAACTAGACCCCAAGGTTTATCTTCTATGCGTTCGCGTAGAGGACCACGCGTTCGTGAAGGGTTTGGTAGGTGAAGCTACGCTTTCGCGAAAGAGGAAATTTGAGCCGTGGATTTTTGTGCTACGCGAACGCGAGGCTTTAACCGCTTTCCCGAAGAAGGGTGTGCCTGGGCAGAATTTAAAGTTTAAAAATGAGGATTTGAGTATATATCACAAAATTTGATTGAGAGCTCGGTAGAAGGCAAAATTTGGAGAGATTTTCGGAGGAAGTTATTCGGTAATGATTCCTAACTCCATTATGAATAAATCCCACGAATCTATACTTGATTTCATCATTTAATTTCGGATTTGGGGTGGGAAATTGGGAAAATTGAGAAAAGTTCTTAGGCCGGGTTTTGGAATTTTGATCGACATTTTGGTATTGGTTCTTGTCACACCTCCTTTTTCCCGAAAGAGGGGATAAGGAAATTTTCCAATTTAAGTGACATAATTGAATGAGATTATTTATTTATTTTTCAGAGTCGCCACTTGGAATATTTATGGTGTCCCAAGTCACCGGTTCATTTTAGAATCTCAAATCGAGGAAATTGACTTTATTTGTTGGTCTGCTAACACAGAAGATCGGGTAAAGAATTTTTTTAACCCGGGAGAAGGTGTGAGGCACTCCCGAGGTCCGTAGTTTTAGCACGATCTCTTAACTATTAGTAATTGACCTAATTATCTTATTAGTTACATATTTTAAGCCTATTTGTGCATCTTTTACTTTTATCTGCTTTTAATTATTTATGGTGTTATTTGAACGAGTCGCGATGTCGCACACCCATCTGGATTTGTGCACATCGCAAATCACGCCACGTGAAATACACCCGTGATTCACAATGTATTTATTTTAAATATTTGAAGTTGGGGGTCGAGCCACACCGGCGTGCAATCGAATTTTGGAGTTACGTATCTATGACTATGCCATGGGAACCGTACGCATAGTCACGATAATTTATTATTAATCGCGCCCAAAACAACTAGTGCATTTGAATTATTTTCCTAATCTTTGAGTTTGTGGAAGTTGAGAAATTGTACGTTTTTGAAGTGATGATAATCTACACTATGCATATCAATATTTTAAATTTACATCTAACACTTGCAATACAATTGTAAATAACACTACAACGTTTGGTTCAGAAGATATGCAGGACAATATGAAATATAAAACTTTTTTCTCTTCAATTGTATCCATCTCCTTAAGAGTCAGAGAGCAAAAACAAAAATTTGTCTTACTTTATAACATTTTGAGTTGAAAAGGTAAGAACATACGGTTCAAAATAAAACTTCAAAAGCACACCAACTATGTAATTACTCAATATTTGTCAACTGCCCTCTATGGTTTTCTTTTCCAATCCTTGCACCACTTAGCCCAAACCCATCCTTTAACTACAAAGTGAACTCATCTGATTATTTGAAAGGGCAAGATACATAACACATATTTAAAAAACAAAAAAAAACCATTTGTAGCTCATGAACTCAATTATCAATGGGGAGAATTCTAGAATAGACTTATGCCAAACACATGAAGTTTTTAATTACCAATTACATCAAGCATTTTAACATCAAATTGTAACTACACAGTTAACAAATAAAATCATTCAACAAACAATGAAGTAAACACATGGATACATATTTTATAAAACTGACGCTAGAAATAGTTATGTTATTTTAGACTGAAAATCATACCTCGACAGCAATAATACAGTTCAAAATTATCCAAATGAAACTGAAATGGAAGGCTAAAGCTCGAAGTGTTCAACAGAATACTCAACATCAACAAAAACAACAATTTCCTCAAACATAATAGCAATGAGAAACCAGGAGATAAACACAACGAAACGAGTAGAAGCCAGGAGTAACTTGACTCGATTTTCTGCCTCTAAGCTTTAAACTTTTGAATACTTTCCCTTGTTCATATTTTTCTCTTTAATTCAAAAACCTTTGCTATTTCGTGGGGTGAGAGTGAGTGCTCTTATTTTCTGGAAGGGAGGGGGTCGATTCTTAGCTCTTTAGGAATTTTTAAGTCTTCATTTGAATTTTTCCTAGATTTTGTTTCAGTCGTGTGTGTTCAAACCGAGAGTGGGTGAGCCTTCATCTTCGTGTGAGTGTGAGGGTGAGGGTGAATGGAATTCGTGGTTGAGAGTAAGGTCTGAAGAGAAAAGAAAAGGAGGAGGAGATGGATTTTTTTTTCTTTTTTTTAAAATCCAAATAGATGCGCCGTTTTTGTTGGGAGGGGGATCTGATCTGTTTTCTAGGGTTTTTAGGAAAGGAGTTTTAAATAGAAGGGTTTTGTTATTGGGTCAGGCTTGGGGCGGATGGGCAACTGGGCTGCCGAAATTCTTTTGGACCCAATCCAAAAATAAGCCAATGTAATCTCTTTGCTTCTTTATTAGGCCTTTCACAATTAGCCATTTGGACTCAAATTTTAGTTTAAATCCAATTTTTCATGTGGCTAGCCTATTTATCCACTAAAATTATTTTTTGATTATTTTTAGGAGTAATTTCTATGTGGGGCAAAAATTAGGTGCTCACAGCTGCCCCTCTTTGCTCGAGAACATGAAGAGTTTTCGGACAAAGATAAAGTGAGCAATTACGAGCAATTTTTGCCCGTTTGGATACTCCATGGGGAAACGCTTTGAAAACGTTTGACCGAACCTTGCTTCGGCCTACATATCCTTGGATATAAAGGAATCATGTGAGTGTAGTTTTGGGAGTTTTAGTAACTGGGACTACCGGGAAGCCGTGATTTCACTGTTGTTGCTTACTGCTTGCTGAGCTCCTTATTACACCAAAGTCAAAAATGAAAAAGACTAACTAAGCTTATCAGCTACGAGTTACAAGATTCCTATCTACAAGTCTTCTGAAACTTGATCTTGAGTCTTGGTTGTTTCTTTATACAGACTCTGGTCTGAATCTTGATGCTTGTTAGCTGTAGGTGTTGGTTCAATCTTCTTCAGCTTTTTCGGATCAAGACGGGACATGCATGGCTTGTGACTTCAATCTTGTCTTGAGCAGTCCACATCTTTGCTTTTGTACTTTGGGTTCAACTCTTTTCTTTTTCTTATTTTACTTTATTCTGAATTGAGACTTCTTATTTTGGTCGTCTCGAACCATGTGCCTCGAGGTATAACCTGCTCAGGCATCAAAACAAACGAACAAAATTTTCTGCACTAGTTTTCACTAGGAAAATTTCGTGAGTTATTGTGACAAAATTCTATACTACTTCATTATTGAAAGCGATAAAAAGGGCGGGAGTGGAGACCCTACGTCAAAAAGTAAAATCAACTAGGGACTGGAGACCCTATGTTAGAAAGTCATTAATTAGGGAGTGGAGACCCTATATTGGCATCAACTAGGGAGTGGAGACCCTATGTTGGCACCAGGTTATGCTGCCATCAACTAAAGATTGGAGACCCTATATTGGAATTAACTAGGGAGTGAAGACCCTGTGTTGGCATCAGGTTATGTTGGCATCAATTAGGGAGTAGAGACCCTATATTGGCATCAACTAGGGAGTGGAGGCCCTATGTTGGAATCATGTTATGCTGGCATCAATTAGAGAGTGAAGACCCTATATTGGCATCAACTAGGGAGTGAAGACCCTGTGTTGGCATTAGGTTATGCTGGCATCAATTAGAGAGTGGAGATCCTATATTGGCATCAACTAAGAGTGAAGACCATATGCTGGCATCAGGTTATGCTGGCATCAACTAGGGAGTGGATACCCTATGTTGGAAAATCATCAGGTTATGCTGGCATCAACTAGGGAGTGGGACCCTATGTTGGAAAGTCATCAAGTTATGCTGGCATCAACTAGGGAGTGGGACCCTATGTTGGAAAATCATCAACTAGGGAGTGGTGACCCTATGTTGGCATCGAGTTATGTCGACATCAACTAGGGAGTGGAGACCTTATGTTGGCATCATGTTATGCTGGCATCAACTAGGGAGTGAAGACCCTATGTTGGCATCAACTAGGGAGTGGAGAACCTATGTTGGCATCAACTATGGAGTGGAGACCCTATGTTAGCATCGAGATATGTCGGCATCAACTAGGGAGTGGAGACACTATGTTGGCATCAAATAGGGAGTGGAGACCCTATGTTGGAAATCATCAACTAAGGAGTGGAGACCCTATGTTGGCATCGAGTTATGTCGGCATCAACTAGGGAGTGAAGAACCTATGTTGGCATCAGGTTATGTTGGCATCAACTAGGGAGTGGAGACCCTATGTTGGCATCGAGTTATGTCGGCATCAACTAGGGAGTGAAGAACCTATGTTGGCATCAGGTTATGTTGGCATCAACTAGGGAGTGGAGACCCTATGTTGGCATCAACTAGGGAGTGGAAACCCTATGTTGGCATCAGGCTATGCTGGCATCAGATTATGCTGGCATCAACTAGGGAGTTTAGACCTATGTTGGCATCAACTAGGGAGTGGAGACCCTATGTTGGCATCAGGTTATGATGGCATAAACTAGGGAGTGCTGACCTTATGCTGGCATCAACTAGGGAGTGGAGACCCTATGTTGGCATCAGGTTATGCTGGCATCAACTAGGGAGTGGAGACCCTATGTTGGCAAAGCGACTATTGAGTGGAGACCCTATGTCTAAAATTAAATCAACTAGGAATTGGGAACCTATGTTAGAAAAATGCAGCTAGGGTTTGGAGACCCTATACTACCATGGTTTTGAATCTTTTTTCAACATCATTTCTTCTTCTTTTTTTTATTTTAATTTTCAGAGAATGAGTAAATGCGGGAAAGAATTTTTAGAGACTTCTCTTTTTGGAGTTGTTGCTGCAAAGTTGTTTCTAGCCCTTGCGCAATTTCTTTTGGTGGCACCTGCTTCTTGCAAGGTTGCTTTTGGGTTGCACCTGTTTCCTGTTTTTTCAAATAAAGAACAATTTGTCAGTTTGAAACAGTGGTTGGTTGTGCGGCCTTGATTATTTCAGCCACTTGATCTTAGCCCGTCCTTTTGACGAAGATCTCAACTGCTTACTTGTTTGCTGGGGATTGATTTCATTTCTAACCCTGGAGACCTTGTCTTTTCCAGACTTTGCCATGGCAGTTGGTTGCGTGGGACACAACCTTTTTGTTATTTTTCCTTTGTAGGTCTTTCACTTCTGACTTGTTTTTCTTTTGTTCTATTTTTTTTTACTTCGGAGCATTGGGGGAACTTTTGGCTCCTCAATCTTTTCTGCAATGGCTAGTCGCGTCAGACTTAATCTTTTTCAACTTTATTTCGCTGTCATCGCCCTTTCATTTTTGGCTTCTTTCTTCCAACTTTAATTTCAAAGCATTTGGGGTATTTTGTCTTTTCAGACCTTGCCGAGACGGTTAGCTACATGGGACTCAACCTTTTCAACTTCATTTGCCTTTATAGGCACTTCAATTTGACTTTCTCCTTCCAAGAGTTTTGTGTTTGAAGCATCGACCGCCATGTCCAGTCGAAGTCGACTTGATGCACCTGACGAGGCTGGGTTGCCTTTTTGCATACTACCTCGTACCATCTTTTCTTTGTCTTAGTTTCTGAATAGAGTTAGACCGAAAGGGATTCAAAGAAAAGAAAATAATAAAATGGGCAAATGAACTTAGACGAGAGGCATCCCTTTCGGTGAAGGGAAAGGACTTATCTGGAGTGCATGCAGACTTCAATGAACATAACATTCTTCTTGGACTGGATGCTTGATCCGTGTAGACCGTCCGACTCTCAAAAATTCATCACAACTTATGCAACAAAATCGAGAAACTTTGCCTAGGATTGTGCCCATGTCAGTGACTGATAATCATCCTCTTTTTCGATCAGTGGTGCCTTTTGCGGATTTTCACCAGCTAACCTCTCTCATTTATCTTCTCACCGTCGCCTTATAGTTCCCTTTGCGAGTTTTCACTAACAAGACTCTCCCGTTTTCAGTTTCTCTGCTTACCATCGACTCACGATGCCCGTGTGGGTTTTCATCAATAAGACTCTCTCATTTTATTTCTCTCATTTGATTGTATCAGATCCAAGTAACTGTATCCTCCAATTTTGGACATCTTTACCGATTGATCGGAAGGACTTGAACATGATTTGGGGTAAAAAGAATTTGGATTGGATTACAACTTTGGAACCTTTCAAGCAAAACCATCGTCGAACCATTATAACTTCTGCCCCAATTTCAAATTTGGGGAAATGTGGAATTTTATTTTGGTGTGACTGAACCTCAAGGTGAGGCTGCCTACGTATCCTTTCGGAATCAAGTCGAACGTAGTTCAGGACTTTTTTTTGACTTTTTGATTCATTTTTTTTGTTTTTGTTTTTCTTCTGTTTTGTTTTATTTTCTCTCAACCTTTGCCCTTTTTTTCTCTTTTTTTTCTTTTCATTTTTCATTTCTTTTCCCTTTTTTTTCTTTTCAGTAACACTTTCGGGTTCCAAAGAGGGTAATCAAAGAAGAGTAACCGGCTCAAAGGGTTTGCAAAAGGGTTAATGTTGTTTGGGTAGCGAGAATGAAAGCCTTCGTCAACCCAACCGAAGAACATTTGAAAATATATGGAGGATTAAACATAGTACCTTTTGACTGCACCTGCATTGACAGTTGTTGCAGGGACACTTTATTCGATGTACCCCAAGTACAACACACTCTTTTGGCGGTACTCTTGTGCAATGCTTGGACCTTTCCAATCTGAACCAATTTTCCTTTGGTTGTTCCGATTCATTGTTTTATTTTCTTAACCTAACTTCATTTGCATTCTGATTCTTGATTCAATATTTCGAAGTCTCACAGCATTTAAGGATATGGGCATGAAGTCCGCAAGCATGTCATGTTATTGAAATCTGCATTTAACAGAACTAAAAGTAGAATAAGAAAAGAGACAAGATTAAGAAAAAAAATATTCTTGGAAAATGAAATATTAATTCCATTTGATTTTTTTCCTTTTTCTATATTTTATTTTGAAGTTTAAAGATAGAAAGGTTTACATCGGAAAGTAAGACAATAAAGTAAAACATCCGGATCACACCCTGAGATAATCTGGATGCAGAAAGGATAGCAAGACTGGCTACCGAGACTCCTATCTGATGGGAGGAACTTTCAGGCTTTGGCAACCATTTTTCGGCTTTTCTTCTGTCTCGACAATGGCTGCAATGGCCTTCAGTTCCACATCAAATTCTTTATCTTCACAAATCATTCCGACTACTGGCCGAGTGTGAGCAGGCATGGGATTATTCATCATATTAGGGTCTTCTTCATCCCTAAACACTATTTCCTGGACCTCGATGATGTCTTCCACTGCTCTTTTAAGAGTCCAACAATCGTCATGTCATGCCCCACTACTCCTGAGTGGTATTCACATCTAGCATCAGCTCGGTGCGAGGGGGACTCAGGGTTCGGCCAATTTGGGGTCACTGGTTGTAGAAGACCTAGCCTGATTAGCTTTTGAAACAAACTTGAATATGATTCACCAAAAGAGGTTAATTGATTCTTCTGAAAGTCTCTCTTGGGCGAGGATTGTATTGGGGAATATTTGGTTGGGGATTATACGGAGCTTGGTAAGGATGGGAATTTCTGGGAGGTGGAGCTCGGTTTTGGGCATAATGTTGTGGTCGCGTGTAAGATTGTGTGTTCATCACCGCATAGGGAGGCGGTGCCACGATATAAGCAACATCATCTTGATAGGGATAATAGTGTTGTGGGATCTTAGAAAGCATATATGATTGGTTGAATGCCCTGCGGGCCCCCCTTCGAGCTCGAAGCCATCATGGCTCCCTCTTCTCTCCCATTTCTGTTCATCAAACTCCCCGAACCATTCTGAACGGCTTGTGATGCAGCCTTAAAAGCAGTTTGACTCATGATTCGGCACATTTTCAGACCATTTTCGACCATCTCTCCAATTTTGATAGCTTCAGCGAACGGTCTACCCATAGCAGCCATCATGTTCTCGAAGTAGTCCACCTCTTGGGACCGTAGGAAGATTGTAACCATTTTCGATTCGTCCATTGGAGGCTTTACTCGGGCAGCTTGCCCATGCCATTTGATAGCATATTCACGAAAGCTTTCTGCGGTTTTCTTTTTCAAATTGGACAAAGAGTTCCTATCGGGAGAGATGTCCACATTATACTGGAACTGGCGGACAAAGTCTCAGGCCAAATCGTCCTACGCATGCCAATGGGTAATTTCTTGGTCCATATACCACTTAGAAGAGATTCCAGTGAGGCTTTCTCCGAAATAGTCCATTAGCAACCCATCTTTTCCACCCGCACCCCTCATCTGGTTAAAATATCTCTTCAAGTGAGCGATCGGGTCTCCGTGCCCGTCATATTTTTCAAACTTTGGCGTCTTGAAACAAACTAGTAGGTGAACATGTGGAAACATGCATAAATCGGAGTAGGAGACACTCTTCTGACCACTCAAACCCTGCATGTTTTTTAAGATTAGCTCTAGGCTTCTTATCTTCCGAGCCATTTCTTCCTGCTCGGGGTTTCTCATTATCCTTTCCTGACCCATGGGAGACTCATATTGCGGGTGCTGAGGGTAAGAGTTTGGAGTAACGTAAGTTGTGTCTAGATGAAATTGCGGGCCTTGAAAAGAGAAGGCTGAAGGCTCGAAGCATGTCCTGGGCACTGTTGGCTGTGCCGTGGTGGAGACTGGTGGTGCGGTGAACATTCTTGGTAGCGCCCTTGAATTCGGCGCCAGAGGGTGATCCACATAAGGCATTCCGAGGCCATTAGACGGCATTAGAGTGTGCTCACATGGGAAGAGTGGGTTGGGCACAAGGATGTTGGAAAACACATCTGAACTGGGGATCAACTCAGGAAAACCAGGGATTACACTTGGCGGTTCCCTACCGTTAGACCAGGCGTCCCGCATTACCAACATGCGGAGACGCAACATTCTATTTTCTTCAGCAATTGCTGATTCTGGCTGCGGAATAGCCGATGCCGGGATATCCTCAAGACCAATGATTGGTAGATTGATTGCAGAGGCCATTCCTGCCTTTGGATCTTGTGATATATTGGACACCGGACTACCAACAAAACCAACCACCTAAATAGGACATGTCTTATTTGCACACACACAACAACCTGGTTAGTTTGAGACATTTAATATATAGGGAATCACATATTGGGGATGCAATGCACCTAACAGTAAACGTTTTTACCATGTGTTTGAACGGTTGCGTGTTTCATCCAGGCCTTTAAATGTCCCTTTAAATTTTTGTCTCTCCCTATTTTAATTTTTGTTGAATTTTTCATATCTCGATTTCTTTTTCTTTCTCTTTTTGTTATTTTCGCTCTTTATTTTTCTCAGTTATTTTTGTCACTCTTTTTTTTTGTTCTCTTTTTTTTACTTTCTTTTGTTTCTTCACTCAATTAACTTACTGGCAACGATCGAATCCGATATGGATTGCCTACGTATCATGACGCCGCATGAATCAGATCTCGCATAGTTCGAGAATTTTAGAATGGAGTAAATAAGCTAACTCTTTTTTTTCTTTTTCTAAATTTTTTTTTAAAACTCGGACATTTTTTTTAACTTCGTTTTTTCTTTTTCTTTTTTTAATTTTGAAGGAAGGCTTTAAAAGAAGAAAGAAATTATCTTTTGGCTCTTTTTTTTTTGAAATGTTTGAAAGAAAGACTTCTATAAAAGCAAAAAGAAAATTATTTTTTATTTATTTTTGATTCGTATTATTTTTCTTCTTTTTTTTTAATTTCTAGGAGAAAGATTTATAAAGAACGGAAAAACATTTATTTCTTTATTTTGAATTTGTATTGATTTTTTTTGAATGAAAGACTTCTAAAAAAATTCATTTTCCTTTGTTTTGAACTTTGAGAATTTCAAAAGTAAAAAAAAAATACTTTTGGTTGAATTTTCATTCGTTTTGTCTCTTATTTTTTTTATTTAAGAAGAAAGAAAATACTTTTAGATTTTTTTTTTGAAATTTTGGATTTTCTAAGGAAATATTCTAAGAAGGAATAAAGGGAAAATAATTTTTTTGATTTTTGGATAATTGGTGTCACGACCCAGAATCCTAACCCAGGTCATGAAGGCGCCTAACGACGGGGTTAGGCAAGCCAACGTAAATTCCACTAAGTGCTTCTCTTAACTCGTTTCAATTATTCACCTATTTACCGATTTTAACAAGTTAAGTCATGATATCGAAAGGTAATAACTCGGCGGTAGATACAATAGCTATAAAGAAGCGCGAGCTAAACATACAAGCACATATATGTACAAACCCAAAATCCCAAAACCACCACTACGTGTGTGCCAGGAACTAGTGTAACGTGTGTCATGGGCATACTAACGGAATATACAAAGGATAATAATATATACAATCCCGCTGTCTACTTGAATAGACGGGAAACAAAAGTAAATGAAACTCCATGGTGCTGCTGGGGATCGCCAGAGGAAGCAGCTCACCGTGAAGTCAAGTCCGCTACGGTCACTATAAGGATCCGGTCTGATAACCAGATGCACCAGCCTCAGAACCTGTACGGTTAAGTACAGAAGTGCAGCATGAGTACATATTAAAATAAATATGTACCCAGTGAGTATCCCGTCTAATCTCGAAGAAGTAGTGACGAGAGGTCGACTTGACACTCACTAAGGTCCAACAGTATGATATAACAATGATAAAATAAAAGCAGTAGGCATGTAAGACAGTGAGTAGCAATTATGTATAAAACACAGAAATCCAAGAAAAATACTGGAACAATAACAATGGCCACTTTCTTTCCCCCAAAATATCTCACACAAGTCAACATCCATGAAACAATGCCAAATAATCATGCGCACACAGGAATAAGACAACCGGCCGGAGTCATAAGGAAAAATAGCTATGCACTGCTAGGGATCGATCGGCCCGTCCCAAAAGTGCATGCTTACAATAATCATATCTACGCACTGTCGAGGATCGATCGGCCTGTCCCAAAAGTGCGTCTTTCAATGTAACCATATCATAACATAGTACAACTTCGTCCATGCACTGCCGAGGATCGAACGACCCGTACCAAGAGTGCATTCTTAATTATATCATCTCTGTGCACTGTCGGGGATCGACCGGCCCATCCCAAAAGTGCACCTTTCAATCCGCTGCGGCGTACGGACCGCTCCCATGAGAGTGGGGGAAATCACACATCGCTCGCGGAATGTAAATTGCGAAGCGGTCACATGCACACACAATATCTTATAAAACTTACTTTCCATAACAAATTCCTTTCAATTCAGCAATTTCCATAAAGCCTCAGAGGAACAATACTATACATAATATGATCTCATAGTACATATGGTGTTACAATGAATCATATAAGGCATTACAAGGAAGCATATAAAGCATTACAAGGATGCATATAAGGCAATACGAGGAAGCATATAAGGCATTACGAGGAAGCATATAAGGCATGATGTGGGCCTAACTACCCTGACATAACAATGATAGCCGCTACGTACGTACTCTCGTCACATGGTGCGTATGTAGCCCCCAAACAATTTACACATAGCATATACATCACCTATGGGGACAATTCCCTCTTACAAGGTTAGAAAGGAGACTCACCTCGTGTCGAATCTACCCCTCGGACCACAATTGCGCCCAAAACTCCGAACTCTACACCCGAGGACTCGCAACTAGCCAAAAGGTGTACAATTAAATCAATGCATGCACAATGTGAGAAATTATCTTAGTTATTCAATAAAATTGCTATTCTTGAAAAATCCCCAAATTCCAACCCCGGTTCCGCATGTTCAAATTCCGAAAATTCACAAAGGGATCACTCACCCATAGCCTAAGGATCATTAATGTGTGATTTCTATTTGAATTCATGGCCTAAAACGGAAAATCACAAAATCCTCAAGAGCCCTAAAATTACTACCTAATTCCATGATTTTTGATAATTTAGTAGGGAATTTAACTAGGAATTGATGTTTGAAACTAGTGTTAGATAGGGAATTTACTTACCTCAAGTACTAGGTTGAAGGCCCTCTGGAAGCTCCCAAATAACACAAGTAAGAAGATAGAAATGGGAGAAATGACTCAAATCCCGTGTTTAAATGAAATTTCACTGCCTGGCCTATAGGGGTTCCGCACCTGCGGCTTGAGGACCGCACCTGCCGAATTGGGCAAGAGGAGCTGGGGTCGCACCTGCGGAGCTGGAGATCGCACTTGCGGTTCCGCTCCTGCGGAAAAAGAACCGCACCTGCGGAACCTTCGCACCTGCGAGGCTGGGACCGCAGGAGCGGTCCCGCACCTGCGGTCACACCAGATCAGGTGCACCAGCTGCATCTTCAGCTGGTTTTTGGCCTCGTGTGGTGTCCGGGAGGCACCTGGGCCCACCCGAGCCCCCGTCAAAATATACCAACAAGTCCTAACTAATAATGCGGACTCGCTCGAGCCTTCAGAACACCCAAAACAACGCTAAATCTAAAAATCATCCCTCAAAACCCCTAGGATCAAACTTAAGGATTTCTAGGTTCTTGAGTTCTATAACAACGCGCCGGACCGACCTATACTACTCGGAATGACCCCAAATTTTGCAGACAAGTCATGAATGAAATAACGGAACTATTCCCGGTCTCGGAATTTCATTCGGACCTCGGTAACATAAAATCATTTCCAAACCAAATTTCAATTTCTATGAAAATCCTCAAAACTTCATTAACTCTCAATTTCCCATTTTTCGATCCGAAACCCGTCAAATCAAGTCCGTTCCTTACCAAATTTCACAGATAACTTAAATAACACATATTGAACCTGTTCCGGGCTCCAAAACCATAATACGGGCCCGACAACACAGGTTTCTCATCGAGGCTCATTTTCATAAGCCTTTGTTATTTTCAGAAGACAATTTTTTTAAAAAATTCATTTCTCGGACTTTGGTCCTCGGAATTCGATTCCGGGCATATGACCAAGTCCCATATTTTCCTACGGACCTTCCAAGACCGCTAGATCACGGGTCCGGGTCCGTTTACCAAAAATGTTGACCAAAGTCAATTTTATTCAATTAATTATCATAAATTCAACTCTTTATCAAGTTTCCATATAAAGGATTCCCGGCTACGCGCCCGGGCTGCGCATGCACATCGAGGTGAGATTAACGGAGGCTTTCGGGGCCTCGGAACACAATCATAATTAAATTTACATAAGCCGACCTTTTGGGTCATCACAATCTCCCCCTCTAAAACAAACGTTCGTCCTCGAACGGACATAGAATCGTACCTAAAGTGCTGAATAGCTGCAGATACCTGCTCCGCATGTCCTCCTAGGACTCCCAAGTCGCCTCATCGACTGGTTGGCCCCTCCACTGGAGCTTTATGGTAGAAACTCTCTTAGACCTCAACTGGCGGTCCTGCCTATCAATAATAGCAATTGGCTCCTCCTCGAAGCCCAACTTCTCATCTAACTGAATATTGCTGAAATCAACCACGTGAGATAAATCGGCATGATATATCCGGAGCATGGATACATGAAAAACCGGATGAACTCCTGATAAGGCGGGAGGTAAAGCGAGCTCATAAGCAACCTCCCCGACTCGCCTCAACACCTCGAAAGGGCCTATAAACCTGGGCTCAACTTGCCCTTCTTCCCGAATCTCATAACGCCCTTGATCGGCGAAACCTTCAGCAGAACTTTATCTCCCTCCATAAATACTACATCACGCGCCCTCTGATCCGCATAACTCTTCTGTCTGGACTGAACCGTGCGGAGCCTCTCCTGAATTATCTTCACCCTCTCCAAGGCATCTCTCACCAGATACGTGCCATATAAATTAGCCTCGCCAGACTCAAACCACCCGATAGGAGAACGACACCGCCGACCATACAAAGCCTCAAATGGAGCCATCTCGATGCTGTACTGATAACTATTATTGTACGCAAACTCTGCCAAAGGCAAGAACTGGTCCCACCAACCCCCAAAATCAAGCACACATGCCTTGAGCATATCCTCCAATATCTGAACCGTACGCTCCGACTGGCCGTCAAGGGGTGAAATGTTGAGCTGAGATCTATCTGAGTGCCAATCTCACTGTGCAATGCTCTCAAGAAGTGCGAGGTGAACTGAGGACCTCGATCTGATATAATGGACATCGGCACACCGTGCAACCGGACTATCTCCCGAATATAAATCTGGGCCAGCCTCTCTGAAGTGTAAGTAGTAGCCACAGGAATAAAATGTGCCGATTTGGTCAATCTATCCACAATGACCCAAACTGCGTCAACCTTCCGCAAAGTCCGAGGCAACCCAAACACGAAGTCCATGGTGATGCGCTCATATTTCCACTCAGGAATGGGCATTTGCTGAAGTAGGCCTCCCGGCCTCTGATGCTCGTATTTAACCTTCTGGCAATTGAGGCACCTAGCCACATACTGCACAATGTCATTCTTCATCTGCCTCCACCAGTAGTGCTGCTTCAAATCACGGTACATCTTCGTCGCACCCGGATGGACAGAATACCGAGAACTGTGGGCCTCTTCTAGAATTCTCTTCCTCAGGCCATCAATATTAGGAACACATAAACGGCCCTGGAGCCTCAAAACACCATCCTCGCCCAAAGTAACCTCCTTGGCCCTGCCCTGGACCACCGTCTTCCGAAGCTCTGCTAAGCACGGATCATCAAACTGCCGGGCCTTAATCTCTCCCAGTAACGAAGACTGAGCAACCACATGGGCGAGAACTCGACGAGACTCCGAAAGATCTAATCCCACAAGGAGATTAGCCAAAGACTGAATGTCTAAGGCTAGAGGTCTCTCCTCTGCTGCAATGTAGGCCAAGCTACCCATACTCTCCGCCCTCCTGCTCAAGGCATCTGCCACCATATTTGCCTTGCCTGGATGATAAAGAATAGTAATATCATAATCTTTCAACAACTCAAGCCACCTGCGCTGCCTCAATTAAGATCCCTCTGCTTGAATAAGTGCTTCAAACTGCGGTGGTCTATATAAACCTCACAAGACACACCATACAGGTAGTGCCTCCAAATTTTTAAAGCATGAACAATCGCTGCCAACTCCAAGTCGTGCACAGGATAATTCTTCTCATGAGCCTTCAGCTGACGCGAAGCATAAGCAATAACTCTCCCGTCCTGCATCAACACACATCCCAACCCGACGCGTGAAGCGTCACAATACATAGTATACATCCTAGAACCGAAAGGCAATGACAGAACGACGCTGAGGTCAATGCCGACTTGAGCTTCTGAAAGCTCGCCTCACACTCGTCTGACCATCGAAAATGGGCATTCTTCTTAGTCAATCTGGTCAATGGAGCTTCAATAGAAGAGAACCCTTCCACGAATAGGCGATAATAGCCTGCTAGGCCCAAGAAACTCCTGATCTCTGTAGCTGAAGTTGGACGCGGCCAACTCTTAACCGCCTCAATCTTCTAAGGATCAACCTTGATACCTTCTCTGGATACCACATGCCCCAAAAATGCCACGGAATCTAACCATAACTCGCACTTGGAGAACTTAGCATACAGCTTCTGTTCCCGCAAGGTCTGGAGCACAACTCTCAAATGCTGCTCATGCTCACCCAGGCTCCGCGAATAAATCAACATGTCATCAATGAATACGATGATGAAGGAATCAATATACGGCCTGAATACCCTATTCATCAAGTCCATGAATGCGGCTGGGGCATTAGTTAAACCAAAGGACATCACCAAGAACTCATAATGGCCATATCTGGTACAAAATGCAGTCTTCGGAACATCTGAAGCCCGAATCTTCAACTGATGATAACCCGATCTCAAATCAATCTTGGAAAACACACGAGCACCCTGCAACTAGTAAAATAAATCATTGATGCGCGACAGAGGATACTTATTCTTAATAGTAACCTTATTCAGCTGGCGGTAATCAATACACAACCGCATAGACCCATCCTTCTTCTTCTTCACAAATAGGACTGGTGCACCCCACGACGACACACTCGGCCTGATGAACCCCTTAGCCAACAACTTCTCAAGTTGCTCCTTTAACTCTTTCAACTCCTTAGGAGCCATACGATACGGGGGAATGGAAATAGGCTGAGTATCTGAAGCTAAATCAATACAGAAATCAATATCTCGATCTGGAGGCATGCTTGGAAGATCTGAAGGAAATACGTCTGAAAACTCTCGTACCATCGGCACTGAATCAATGGTCGAAGATTCGGCGGTGGTGTCCCGCACATAAGCAAGGTAGGCCAAACTACCCTTCTCGACCATATGCCGAGCCTTAATGAAGGAAATGAATCGGCTGGATGCACTAACTGAAGAACCTCTCCACTCTAGCCTAGGCGACTCAGGCATGGCTAAAGTGACTGTCTTGGCATGGCAATCTAACATAGCATGATAAATCAATCATATCCTGCAATAAAAGATCTGCTCTGGTATCGAAACCGCAAAAAGTGATCACACAATACCGATAGACCCGGTCTACCACCACAGAATCTCCCACAAGAGTGGACACATATATAGGAGAACCCAAGGACTCACGAGGAACATCCAGAAAATGAGCAAATAGTACTGAAACATATGAATACGTGGATCCTGGATCAAATAGTACCGAAGCCTCTCTACCACATACTGAGATAATACCTGTGATTACGGCGTCTGAGGACACTGCATCTGATCTGGCCGGAATGGCATAAAATCTGGCTGAGGCTCCTGAAGACTAAACTCCCCCAGAGTGAACAGGAACTAACTGACCTCCTCCTGACTGGCCTCCCCCTCTAGGAGGACCCCTGCTGACCTGTCCTCCACCTCTAGGTGGCCGGACTGCTGGTGCTGGACCCATAGGCTGATAACCCTGCTGCACTGCCTTGCCCCAAAGCCTGGGACACTGTCTCTACATATGACCTATATCTCCACACTCAAAGCAACCTCTAGGTACCATAGCCTGCTGCCCCGAAGAGGAAGACCCCTGAATAGCCAGGAAGCGATGTGGACCCTCGGGCATAGCACTGACATAAGAGCCGGAGGATCTCTGGCGACTGTATTGACCACTGGGTGAACCCTAAGTGGATGGAGGATGATAGGAACGCTCTGGCATGGCACTGAACTGATGCCTCGCTGGACTACCTCGAGGAGGTAGTGGAGGTGCTGAATATGGAAGCCTGCTGGGATGACCACCCTCGAACTGACCTCTGCTCCTAGCCGGAGCATCCCTAAAATCCCCTAAGAACCTAGCCCTCTGGTCCCGCTGACCCTGCTGACCCTATTCCCTGCTCCTCAACCGATACCCCTCAATCCGTCAAGCTATCTCAACTACAAGCTGGTAAGGAGTACCCATCTCCACCTCTTGGGCCATGGTGGCTCTAATATTTGAATGTAACCCGGCAACAAACCACCGCACTCTCTCGGCATCGATAGGCAATATCATAAGTGCATGGCGTGACAACTCTGAAAATCTGGCCTCATAATCTGTCACTGTCACCTCCCACTGCTCTAGCTGCTCAAACTGACGCCGCAACTCTTCCCCCTCAGAGGGTGGAATATATCTGTCTAGAAACACCTGCACGAACTGATCCCAAGTTTTAAGAGGAGAATCTGCTGGTCTGCTGAGAATATATGACTGCCACAACCTGCGAGCTCTGCCCTCCAACTGAAATGTGGTGAAATCCACTCCATGGGACTCCAAAATCCTAATGTTGTGCAGTCTGTCCCTGTACCTATCGATGAAATCCTAGGCATACTCACCCCGCTCACCCCCGAAGACTGGAGGGCGAAGTCGGGTCCATCTATCCAACATCTTCTGCTGGTCACCCTCTGCAACTGGCCTGGGCTCCAGGCTGCTACTACGGGCTGAACCCCACCCACGGGCGGTGTACCCGGGGTTTGACGTGCTGCTGCTGCCTGACTTATGGCCTGAGCGGTAGGGGTCTGGACTCCCCCTCCTGCCTGAGAAGTAGCAGGGTCGGCTAGAAATAAACCAGCCTGGGACATAGTGTCCATGAATCTCAACATACGGCCCATGACCTCCTGGAAGCCTGGCGCCGTCATGAAATCCGCTGGAGCGGGTTCTATTAGAGGCACCTCACCCTTCTCCTCTATAATAGGGTCCTCTAGTGGTGCCACTGGTATAGCTCTGGGGCGCCCTAGTCCCCTACCTCGAGTAGGTGCTCTACCCTTGCTTCTACCACGACCTCGGGCGGTGGGGGCAGCGGCATATTCCAGACCAGAAACATCGGATGCACGCGTACTCACCATCTGTGAGAGAATAGAATAATAAGTTTGAGTACATCATACATTGCACGACAGAATATGAATAAAGGGAAGTTTCCTAACACCCCATAGCCTTCTGAAGATAAGTACAGACGTCTCCGTACCGATCTGCAAGACTCTACTGGGCCTGCTCGTGACTCGTGAGACTTACGTGAACCTAGAGCTCTGATAACACGTTGTCATGACCCAGAATCCTAATCCATGTCGTGATGGCGCCTAACGACGGGGTTAGGCAAGCCAACGTAAATTCCACTAAGTGCTTCTCTTAACTAGTTTCAACTATTCACCCATTTACCGATTTTAACAAATTAAGTCATGATATCGAAAGGTAATAACTCGGCGGTTGATACAATAGCTATAAAGAAGCGCGAGCTAAACATACAAGCACATATATGTACAAACCCAAAATCCCAAAACCACCACTACGTGTGTGCCAGGAACTAGTGTCACGAGTGTCATGGGCATACTAACGGAATATACAAAGGATAATAATATATACAATCCCGCTATCTGCATGAATAGACGGGAAACAAAAGTAAATGAAATTCCATGGTGCTGCTGGGGATCGCCAGAGGAAGCAGCTCACCGTGAAGTCAAGTCTGCTACGGTCACTATCAGGATCCGGTCTGATAACCAGATGCACCAGCCTCAGAACCTGTACGGTTAAGTACATAAGTGCAGCATGAGTACATATTAAAATAAATATGTACCCAGTGAGTATCCCGTCTAATCTCGAAGAAGTAGTGACGAGAGGTCGACTTGACACTCACTAAGGTCCAACAGTATGATATAAAATTGATAAAATAAAAGTAGTAGGCATGTAAGACAGTGAGTAGCAATTATGTATAAAGCACAGAAATCCAAGAAAAATACTGGCACAATAACAATGGCCACTTTCTTTCCCCAAAAATATCTCATACAAGTCAAAATCCATGAAACAATGCCAAATAATCATGCGAACACAGGAATAAGATAACCGGCCGGAGTCATAAGGAAAAATAGCTATGACTGCTGGGGATCGATCGGACCGTCCCAAAAGTGCATGCTTACCATAATCATATCTACGCACTGTCGAGGATCGATCGGCCTGTCCCAAAAGTGCGTCTTTCAATGTAACCATATCATAACATAGTACAACTTCGTCCATGCAGTGCCGAGGATCGAACGGCCCGTACCAAGAGTGCGTTCTTAATTATATCATCTCTGTGCACTCACCCATAGCCTAAAGATCATTAATGTGTGATTTCTACTTGAATTCATGGCCTAAAACGAAAAATCACAAAATCCTCAAGAGCCCTAAAGTTACTACCTAATTCCATGATTTTTGATAATTTAGTAGGGAATTTAACTAGGAATTGATGTTTGAAACTAGTGTTAGATAGGGAATTTACTTACCTCAAGTACTAGGTTGAAGGCCCTCTTGAAGCACCCAAATAACACAAGGAAGAAGATGAAAATGGAAGAAATGACTCAAATCCCGTGTTTAAATGAAATTTCGCTGCCTGGCCTACAGGGGTTTCGCACTTGCGGCTCGAGGACCACACCTGCGGTCTCGCACCTGCGAGCTAGGGCTCGCACCTGCGGTCTTGCACTTGCGAGCTGGGGCTCGCACATGTGGAATTGGGCAAGAGGGGCTGGGGTGGCACCTCCAAAGCTAGAGACCGCACCTGCGAGGATGGGACCGTAGGAGCAGTCCCGCACCTGCGGCTGGGCAACCGCACCTCCGGTCACACCAGATCAGGTGCACCAGCTGCATCTTCAACTGGTTTTTGGCCTCGGGTGGTGTCCGGGAGGCACTTGGGCCCACTCGAGCCCCCGTCCAAATGTACCAACAAGTCCTAACTAATGATACGGACTCGCTCGAGCCTTCGGAACACCCAAAACAACGCTAAATCTAAAAATCATCCCTCAAAACCCCTAGGATCAAACTTAAGGATTTCTAAGTTCTTGAGTTCTATAACAACGCGTCGGTCCGACCTATACTACTCGGAATGACCCCAAATTTTGCAGACAAGTCATGAATTACATAACGGAACTATTCCCAGTCTCGAAATTTCATTCGGACCTCGGTAACATAAAACCACGTTCCAAACCAAATTTCAATTTCTATGAAAATCCTCAAAACTTTATTAACTCTCAATTTCCCATTTTTCGATTAGAAACCCATCAAATCAAGTTTGTTCCATACCAAATTTCACAGATAACTTAAATAACACATATTGAACCTGTTCCGGGCTCGGGAACCATAATACGGGCTCGACAACACAGGTTTCTCATCGAGGCTCATTTTCATAAGCCTTTATTATTTTCAGAAAATAATTTTCTTTAAAATTTTATTCTCGGACTTGGGTCCTCGGAATTCGATTCCGGGCATACGCCCAAGTCTCATATTTTCCTACGGACCTTCCGGGACCGCCAGATCACGGGTCCGGGTCCGTTTACCAAAAATATTGACCAAATTAACTTTATTCAATTAATTATCATAAATTCAACTCTTTATCAAGTTTCCACATAAAGGCTTCCCGGATACGCGCCCGGACTGAGCACGCACATCGAGGTGAGATTAACAGAGGCTTTCGGGGCCTCGGAACATAGTCATAATTAAATTTACATAAGATGACCTTTTGGGTCATCACAATTGGGGGCCACAACCGACGAGGTTTGCCTACGTATCTCACATACGGTGAGAATCAAACCCGTATAGTTCGGTTAGTTTTGACTGAACAATAAAAACATGAATTTTGAAAACATTCACTTATTTTCTTTCTTTTTTTAGACAGAATTTCATATTTCGCATACCTACCTCTTAATCTTGGTTTTTTTTTTGGCTTTTTTATTTTTTGATTTTCTTTCTTATTCTAGAAGCCGGTCAATATGCAAGCCGAAACAAACAGATGCCAAATAACCCGTAAGATGAATCAGGATGGTCTTTTATTTTAGGTACATCTATCCTAGACGGATCCAACCTCTGTGTTGAGTCCCCTAAGTCAAATGCACGTGATGCAAACAAACGCACCTACTAGGGATCCGGCATGAGGCTATGTTATTCTAAGTTTAAATTCTGGGGGTATTGTTCTAGACCTGGCTTACCCGAGCGGA
>ML253844.1:0-15863 GCA_005239495.1 Nicotiana undulata | reverse complement strand
TTAGAGAACACCGTAGCACCCTGAAGCTGATCAAATAAGTCATCAATCCTCGGCAAAGGATACTTGTTCTTGATAGTAACCTTATTCAACTACCGGTAGTCAATACACATCCTCATTGAGCCATCTTTCTTCTTCACGAACAATATTGGAGCACCTCAAGGTGAAACACTAGGCCTGATGAAGCCTTTATCCAACAAATCATGTAATTGCTCCTTTAATTCCTTCAACTCTGGTGGAGCCATACGGTACGGGGGAATAGAAATAGGCTGAGTGCCCTCAGCTACCTCAATACAAAAATCAATATCCCTATCGGGTGGCATATCCGGCAGGTCAGCAGGGAATACCTCTATATATTCACGAACCACGGGCACAGACACTATAGAAGGAACCTTAGCACTAGAATCACGAACATAGGCCAGATAGGCCAAACAACCCTTCTCGACCATGCGCCGAGCCTTCATATAAGAAATAACTCTACCATAAGAATTCTATNTGCCCAATATAATATCAAAGTCAACCATATCAAGAAGCAAGAGATCAACCTGAGTCTCCAGACCACCAATAACTACTACGCAAGCACGGTAGACTTGATCTAACACTATAGAATCACCCACCGGCATAGACACATGTACAACAATACTCAAGGAATCACGGGGCATGCTCATATACGGGGCAAAATACGAGGACACATAGGAAAATGTAGAACCTGGATCAAATAACATCGAAGCCTCTCGGCTGCAAACTAAAATTGTACCTGTAATAACTGCATCAGAAGCCTCAGCATCTGGACGAGCAGGAAAAGCATAACACTGGGGATGAGCCCCTCCAACCTGTATATCTCTGGGTCTACCTGCCACGGGCTGACCTCAACCTCTCATGGCCTGCCCTCCACCTCTATGAGTCTGACCTCCACCTCTGGCACCACGACCACCACCCCTAGCTGGCTGAGGGGGCGAGGGTACACCTGCTGCGAGAACCATGGCACGGGAACCCTGATACTGAGAACCACCAAAACCTCGGGGGGAAAACCTGGAAATATGTCCCATACCACCGCAAGTGAAGCAAGACCTCGGCTGTTGAGAATACAGACCCTGGAATTGTCCTTGACGACCAGAATGACCACTCTGATAGCTCTGAATCGACGGTGCACTGATGGACGCTGAAGGTGCACTGCGGGATACCTGGAGTGCCGACTAATGAGGCCTAGGAGGATAACCTCTGCCAGAGGGATCTCTGCCTCCAGATGAGGCACCACTGAAACGGCCGAAATGACGAGGTCTCTTGTCAGACCCCTGTCCACCACCCTGGGATAATACCATCTCAATGCGCCTAGCCACATCGGCTGCATCCTGAAAGGAGATATCAGTACCCGTCTCTTTGGCCATCTGAAGCCTGGTGGGATGAGCTAGACCCTCAATAAACCTTCAAACCCTCTCCCGATCAGTGGGGAGTATCATAATGGCATGTCTGGCCAGAGTAATGAACCTAGTCTCGTACTGAGTAAGGGACATGGAGCCCTGCTGTAGACGCTCAAACTGCCTCCGAAGATCCTCTCTCTGAGTAACTGGAAGGAACTTCCCCGAGAACAACTCGGAGAACTAAGCCCAAGTCAGAGGTGCAGACCCAGCTGGTCTGGTCGAGCAGTAATCTCTCCACTAAGTCTTGGCGGTGCCAGCAAGACGAAATGTAGCAAAATCAACCCCATTGGTCTCCACAATGCCCATGTTCCGAAAGACCTCATAATAGCTGTCTAAATAATCCTGAGGATCCTCTGATGGTGTACCAGTAAATTTAGTAGTGAATAACTTGGTGAACCGATCCAACCTCCACAGAGCATCTGCTGACATGGCTGCTCCCTCGACTGCGGGTGCCACAATACCCGACTGAACTACTCCAGCCGTCTGAGGTGCCAGAGTCTGGAACTAAGTGGCAAACTTCTCTGGCGTATGAATAGCCGGAATCTGGGTCCCTCCCCCAGCCTGAGATCCAGATGATGCAGTAGGAAGGAGACCGGCATGAGCCACACTCTCCATGAGTCCCACTAAGCGGACTAGTGCGTCCTGAAGCACTAGGGTGGCAATGAACCCCTCTGGGAACTGAGCCGGTCAAACTGGGACTGTCGGAGTAGGAACCTCACCGGCAAAGTCTACCTGTGGGTCCTCTACTGGAGCTGCTGCTCTAGCTCTGCCTCGGCCTCTAGCACGGCCTCGGCCCCTCGTAGCAGCTGCAATAGGAGGATCAGGCTGCTGGTCGATCGATGAGGAAGCGCGCGTTCTCTCCATCTGCGAGAGAGTAAAATAGAGACTCAATTAGTATTCAGAATTCAACTGGCACGACAGAGAATGAAAGATGTGAAGTTATTCCTAACTTTGCAGCCTCTGGGGGATAAGTACAGACGTCTCCGTACCGATCCCTCAGACTCTACCAAGTTTGTCCGTGAGTTGTGAGACCTAAGCAACCTAGGGCTCTGATGCCAACTTGTCACGACCCGAAATCCCACCTTCGGGCCATGAATGCGTCTAACGTTGAACCCACTAGACAAGACAACGTTTGAACTAAATAAAACTCATTGACAACTAAAGAGAACAAGATAACTAAGGCATCGATGGCCCACAATGTGAAGGTTAACAAATAACCAAAATATAACATAGAATTTTCGAAATAAAACCCATATTCAAATCCCAGAACTGGTGTCAAATACTCACGAACTGTCTAAGAGATTACTAAAACAAAGATCTGAAAATAAGTACATAGGACTGTCTTTGAAATATAAAGTAAGACAGAGCTGAAAGTGAAGAGTAGAAGGTGACGCCAAGGCCCACGAACGTCTGCGGGTATACCTCGATGTCTCCTGTATGAACTGATGAGATGCTCCGACCGTTAGTGATCATCGGGTCCGGCTGCGTAGTCTGCACAACATAAAGAAGTGCAGGTGTAGCATCAATACAACCGACCCCATGTACTGAGTAAGTGTCGAGCCTAACCTCGGCGAAGTAGTGACGAGGCTAGGACCGACAACAATATATGTACCTGTGCAATTCTATATAATAACAGGAAAAATGTCGACGGAATTAAGCAAGTAAGACAGATACGGGGAGAACATGTTGGGGGTAAAAGGGGCAACAAAATGCTAGCACGGTAGAACATGGTAATAACTGAAATGTAAAGATAAAGGCAGGAATTTAACTTCTCAAATAGATAATGAACAGCATAAGGCATGGCATGTCCCCTCGTGCATAACCTCACAATCACTCGGCACGGAATGTCCCCTCGTGCGTAAATAATAACACTCGGCACGGAACGTCCCCTCGTACGTATATAATAACACTTGGCACGGAATGTCCCCTCGTGCATAACCTCACAATCACTCGGCACGGAATGTACCCTCTTGCGTATATAATAACACTCGGCACGGAATGTCCCCTCGTGCAATAAATAATCAACGATCAACATGGCATGTCCCCTCGTGGGATAAATAATAAACAATCAGCACGGCATGTCCCCTCGTGCGACAGATAATAAACGATCAACACGGCATGTCCCCTCGTGTGAGAATAACAAACAAGCAATAATATAATGGGAAAATCAACAATAAGAAGTCTCAGGTATATGGAAATGCTCAATAAAATTCTATTGTCCCGGCAAGGAGAAATCATCAATTACAAACTCAACAAATGCCCGACAAGGGTCTCGGCTACAACCAACCTCGCATCAGAAATACAATTTCACAGTGTGAGCCTTAACTGAAACAAATAACTCAATAACTCCCCACGTCATGAAACAACATCAAGATATCACGACTAATTCACCAATTACTCATAGTACGGTGAATATTAAGAATACAGTAAGTTTCATCACAAATGACTCACGGGCACGCTTGACCGCAACATATAGGCACTCGTCACCACGCCTATACGTTGGACATGAGTTACACATAGCAAATAAGACTCTATACCTAATCCCTCAAGCTGAGGTTAGGCCAAACACTTACCTCGGCTCCAAAAATGCAAGTCAAGCCTCAATCACAGCCTTCCCTCTCGAATCCAACTCCGAATCGGTAATATCTAGACATAATGGATTTATTAACATCAATAAGTACTCAATAAACCAATTCCCAAGTCTAATTATACATTTCCTACTATTCTTCCAAGAATACTAAAATTCGACCCCAGGCCCACGCGTTCAGATTTTCGAAAATTCATCAAGGAATCAATTACTCGGAGTCTAAGGATCGAAGTTATGTGATTTATACAAGAATTCGTGGCTTAACATGGAAGGTCACAAAATCCTCAAGAACCCTAAAATTACTACCTAATTCTATGATTTTTAGATGATTTAGTAGTGAATTTAACTAGGAATTAATGTTAAAACTAGAAGTTTATGGGGTTTAACTTACCTCTTACAGTGGGTGGTCGTGGTAGGTGCTGCCCAAACTTGGATGCTCTCTAATGGAGGTTGATGGTGGATAAAATGAAGAAAACCCGAAATTTGGACATTTAAGAGGGGCTGCCAACAGGGGTTTCCGCACCTGCGACTTTAGGACCGCAGGTGCGGTCACGCGGCTGCGAGAAATTCGTCGCCCCTGCGGAAGAAGGGCCTGGGACCCTGGGCTCGCACCTGTGGAGTTGGGAGCCGCACCAGCGATCCCGCTCCTGCGGAGTTTGGATCGCCCCTGCGGAAGAAGGGCCTGGGACCCTGGGCTCGCACCTGCGGAGTTGGAAGCCGCACCAGCGGTCCCGCTCCTGCGGAGTTTGGATCGTCCCTGCGGAAGAAGCCGCACCTGCGAAGTCCTGGACCGTCGGTGCGGTCCCGCACCTGCGGCTGTTCAACCGCACCTGCGGTTACACCAGTTGTTGTGCACCAGCAGTGATTTTTGCTGGTTTTTGGCCTCGTGCGGGGTCCGGGAGGCACCTGGGCCCACCCGAGCCCCCATCCAAATATACCAACAAGTCCCAAATCATTAAACGGACCTGCTCGAGCCCATAGAACACTCAACACAACGCTAAAACTCAAAATCACCCTCCAAAACCCCTTAATTCAAAACTTAAGAACTTTGAAATTCTAGAATTATATAACGATGCGCCAAACCGACCCATACAACTCGGAACGACTTCAAATTTTGCAGATAAGTCATAAATAACGTAGCGGAACCATTCCCGGCCTCGGAATTGCATTCGGACCTCGGTAGCATAAAATCACATCCCTAACCAAATTTCAAGTTTTATGAACATCCTCAAAACTTTACTAACTCTAAATCTCTCATTTTTTATCCGAAACCCGTCAAATCAAGTCCGTTTTACACCAAAATTTATAGATAGGACAAATAACATATAATAAACCTGTTTCGGGCTCCGAAACCGTAATAGAGGCCCGGTAACACGGTTTTCATATAATTACTCATTTTCAAAATACTTTATTATTTCCAAAAAACAATTTTCTTTAAAAATTCAATTCTCGGGCTTGGGACCTCGGAATTCGATTTCGGGCATACGCCCAAGTCCCATATTTTCCTACGGACCCTCCGGAACCGTCACATCACGGGCCGGGTCCGTTTACCAAAAACGTTGACCAAAGTCAACTTTATTCAATTATTCAATTCAAAAATCCCATTTTTATCAGATTTTCACATGGAAGCTTCCTGGCTACCTGCCCCGGGCTGCGTACGCATATCAAGGTGAAATTAGCGGAGGCTTTTGGGGCCTCAGAACACAGATTTAGCTGGAATTACTTAGGATGACCTTTTGGGTCATCACACGACATCCTATTATGGACTTGAATACTGTGAATTCGTTGTTACGTCGTGTTCTCCCTAGTGAAGTTGTGTTCTTTACGCCTATTATTTCCTTTCAGTGGTTATTCCTTCTAAATGAGTTCTACCATTCTTGTGGTTAAGTTATTGTATTGATTTTCTCGTCGTACATAGCATTTCTATCTTTGTTGCCTTGTGATTGTTGTGGTAATGTACGATGTTTCTGTCATGTTGTGGTTGTTATCTCTGTGATTGCATTGCATATTTAAATTGTGGACTACGGACGTGTTCTGGGAGATCCCCCTTGTACCGCATATTTACTTTGGGGACGACAGATGTATTCTGGGAGATCCCCCTAGCACTGTATATTTACTTTTGGGGATTACGGACGTATTCTAGGAGATCCCCCCAGCACTGCATATTTACTTTTGGGTACTACGGACGTATTCTGGGAGATCCCCCCTGTACTGCATGACAAATTCTAAGCTACGGACGGAGTTCCGGTAGATTTATCTTGAAGAAATTATGATCGAAAGATACTTAGTGCAAAGTATGGCTGAAAAGCATTTGCCTTGAAGAAAAGTAAGTCTGAAAGACTATTATTTCAAAGATATATTTGAAAAGCATTTATCTTGAAAGGTATTTATTGAAAAGTATACTTGAAAAGCATTTATTTTGAAGAAATTATGTTTGAAGATTTTCCTTCTGAAAACGTATATATGTATTCGGAGAAAGTATATTTCAAAGAAATTTTCTACTTGAAATGATTATATTTAAAATCTTTCAATATAAACTTACGGGTGAAGGTTTACATTTGAAGAATTTTCCAAAAAATAATCAGGGTTGTTGGCTAAGGCCTGACGTTTAAACTGTTGCAGTGTTGAATTGTTACTTGTTCTTACCGTATTGTGGTTTCTGGTTTGCGGGTTGTGTTCCCGTCCATCCTTCTGTGTATTATTATGATGTTTCGTTGTATTTTACTGTATTTTCATTCCACTTGAACTTGTTATGTGTTAATTACATTGTGTAGTCATTAGATAGATGTCATATTTTGTTATTCCCATATTTATGTCTGTTTGATTTATTAGACCAGTGGGTGTCCTGAGTAGTCCTCGTCACTACATCACCTAGGTTAGTCTTGATACTTACTGGGTACCGCTGTGGTGTGCTCATTCTACACTTCTGCACATTTTGTGTGCAGATCTAGGTATTGATCGTTAGTTGTTGTGCGATTCATTGCATCAGAGACTTAAGGTAAACCTTTTGCCTCGTTCGCAGGCTTTGGAGTCACCTTCTTACCTTGTTTCAACCGTTTTTACTCATTTCCAAACAGTTGTATTTAGAAGTGTAGTTTACTCTGTAGAGCTTATGACTTGTACTACCGGTTTTGGGAAATTGTATATTCTGTAAAGATTTCTATATCGAGATCGTTAGATTTTCCTTTATTATTGTTGTTAGTCAGAAATTGTTAGGCTTACCTAGTCCCTAAGACTAGGTGCCATCACGATACCCAACAAAGGGAAATATGGGTCGTGACAATTATAGGCGAGGAAGGACATCAAAAATTCCATCGAGTATGTGATGTAATAAGCTTGCAGCTTTACAAGAGTCAGAGGGTCCTCCCTGAGTACTAGAAGGAAAGATTAGTTGAGGAAATAAGGAAAAAGGCTTCAACCTAAACATAGTAACTTGAAGGACAAATGGTCATGTAAAAACAGTCTCACTACAACATTGTATGCACTCCATAAGAAAGTGGCACCTAGTGTGGCTAATGAACGGGAAGTAAAATCAAAGGTAATATTCGAGATCATATGAATTGAACGAAAAATTCGACATGCGTGGGAACTAAGATAAGCTAAGTATGCATGCAACAAGAGGAAGAAAGACCATGAAAAGTAATTGCATACGTTTAAGGAAAGCTGAGATAGAATGGAAGGAATTATTCGATCAATAATACAGAGTTAGTTACGGTATGAACGCAGTTAAGGTTTCGGAGAATTATCCAAGCAGCATATAAGTTGAAAATCATACAGCCATAGAAGACTCTGGTATAAGTTAAAAGAAAGAATTGAGTCAATGTCATAGATAAGGGATTGAATTGTTAAAAGATTATATCCTGGATATTCCATAACGTCCATGAAAGGCTAAAGTAATACCATGAGCCGCAGATTGGAAGATAGCTTATGCTTATATAAAGGGTGATCAGAAGGAAGAGGAAATTAAAGAGTTACATCAATGAAGTAAATCAAGAATCTGATTGTTGGACCCAGAAAATTATAGACCTCGTGATTGAGAATATTGTAGGACTACTCTTGGATATCAGAGGTACAAGAGAGATAGTACAGTAAACATATTCTATAATGGCTATACGATAAAGCCAGTTAGAAGAAGTACCAGCCTCATAAGAAGTCAGTATGAAGCTCCCCCCGGATTGTGTATGCACTAGAGGTGCAAATATTATAATAGAGCATCAAGCTGTAGATGTGAATTATACCTATGTGGAAGAGAGATCAGAAAAGAGATAGAAGATGTTATGTGAGATTTTAAAGTAAGTAAGGTAAAGGTTAACAACGTACGAGATACACAGAAGATGTTATGTGAAATTTTAAGGTAGGTAAGGTAAAGGTTAATAACGTACAAGATACACAAATACAGAAGGTTGTGAATAGTTTGTACTGTGGATAGAAGGCTAGAAGCATGGGGATTTAGTATTCAGGAACGATAGTGGCGTTGTCAGTGGCATATCTTCCAGTCGATGATTTATAGGTGTCGAGAGGTCCAGTTAAGAGAGTAAAAGAAAGTTAGAGGCAATGTGATGCCTCGCTTGATGTTCCAAAATAATATAAGGAAATCGGTCGCAAGTTAAAGTATGGTAAAGCGAAAAAGTTTTAGGAAGACAGGAGTAGAGATAAGAAAAGGCGAGTGAGAAAGAGATGAGAATGGATAAGTCCTCAGGATTAAGCCCATGAAAACAAGAGAGCTGATGGTAAGTTATAGAAATATCAAAGCCTGAATGAACTCAAGGAATATAAGACTAATAGCATCTCGAGTGGAATGGGGGTGTGATTGTGATAGATAAAGGATGACGTTTGGGCCTTCGCTTGAGTATTGACTTGAAGAGGATTTCATGAATTGTATGGGATTAAAATACCCATGTAAGGTAAGTCATATTGGGATGTTATGAAATACGATTATGGAAGTATGGTATCGCCCCCAGGTGGATCAGTCTAATTACTCCAGATGTCCCCGATGAGACGTGAGCGCTAGCGGCAGTGTTACATAAGAGGTCAAGTTTTCAGTGGTAGATCATGGATCAACGTTAAGGTGAATCGACAATAGATGGATAAAGTTCCAACATATGAGAGGAGATAAGGATTCCATCCTTTAGATGAACAGTAATAAGGAAGCATTGAAGGACTTGGATTTATACATCTATGATAAGAAGCAATGAGAGTAACATAGCAAACCTATAGGTTGGCTAAAAGCTGGAGGAAAAAGGAGAGAAGAGTCGCATAGGCGCACTTACAAAATCAGAGTCGTACATGCTGCATGATAAAAGGTAGCAACAGTTACAAGATTGGAAGGATTCCGACCACGAGTCGTGGTGTAAGAAAGAGGCCTAAAAGGGGGAATGCCCTGGCCTTTGGATCTATTCACAGAACAATTGCCGAAATGGAAAGAAGAGTACTAAAGTATTCGGAAGACATAAGTTATGAACATAATAAGTACATCAGTCAACATTCGAGGACGAATGTTCCAGAGGGGGGAATGATGTTACACCCCATATTTTCGTACGTGAAAGTACGCCATAATTAAATTTATATAAGCTCGGAAATGAGATGTTACATCCCGTATTTTCGTACGTTAAAGTTTCGCCTTCAGTTAATCGACGTAGACTCGGGGATGAGATTATCTTATGGTTATACGCATTGATGCTATTTATACCGAGAGATAAGTAAGTGTCGTGAAGGATAAAGGGTAAACGAATCAAAAAAATGAGTTTCATTGAAGGTTGTAGATTTGGGATAAAATTACGGTCCGAGCTACAATACGCGGCATTTATGGACTAATGTCATACAAGGTACCCCACGACCACGATAGTAGAATACGTAAAGTGTATAAAAAGCGAGTAGTATTTTAAGTTAGTTGAGAAAATTCTTAATTATATGGGTAATTAGTTAATTATTGATTAATGGGGAATTAATTAGTTAAATAAGTCATTAGTGGATCATTAAGACTTTGAGATAAAGCCTAAGAGGCCAAAAACATGGCAGCACCCCATCACCTTTAAAATGACTCTTAAGTCTTGCATAAATGTCACACTTTGGAGGATCTAAAGTGGCTTAGTCATCCACTAAGTGGGCCACACCCACTAAAGGTTTCCTACAACTAGTGAGGTGCTCATTCCTTAGTAACAAAGGATTAAAAGATCAAGAATCCAATTGAATCTCTTATAGAGAGTGGCTGATCGTGAGTTCTTTAAAGAGCAAAACAAATTCGTACCAAAAATTGATAACGTTGGTTGATTGATTTTGTAAAACATGAATTGCAAATTCTAAGAGAATCGGTTCAGGTATGTTACGGCTATCCCTTTTCTTTTCTTTTTTGGAATGATTCATACGACACAAACAAATGTGCAAATGCATAACTTTCATAAATGACTCTATTCGTAGAAATGTTAGAGATGCTTATATTCTTGATTCCCCATATGCCTTATTATTCTATCGCCTGTTCATGGGTCTCAGAAAATACGTAAGTTGATAAAGTTTATTTCATGATATTAATCAAAGGCATAATGGTCTTATGACACTACGAAAGAATTTATTGATGTACTTCTCATGTATTGCATTCATTTGTACATATACATTGACCCATGATCAGATAGTGTTTTATACGCGTGTATATATATATATATATATATATATATATATGGGGTATGGGAAAAGGTTACGGCGTTATATACGCACCACCACCTGATTAGTTGGTATATTGATGACTTTTCCCACAATGGCCGAGATTATATGATGGGATGCCCTCAGAGAGGCTTGATGATGTTATGAACACATGTACCTATGCACGACATGGCATTCATACGCATATGCATGACACTATAAGTATTTCATGATTTACAGAGTTATTCATACTTACATGTCGAGTCTTTTACTCCATGTTTCTCTCATGTCTATTATTTACTTACTTATTTTCATTCCTTACATACTCGGTACACTATTTGCACTGACGTCCCTTTTGCCTGGGGACGCTGCGTTTCATGCCCGCAGGTCCCGATAGACAGGTCGAGAGTTCTCCAAGTAGGCTATCAGCTCAGCGGAAGATGTTGGTGCGCTCCATTTGCTCTGGAGTTTCTTGTTTGGTCAATATGATATAGACGTGTATTGTTTTGTATGGAGGGGCCCTGTCCCGGCCTTTATGATAAGTATGTACTCTTAGAGGCTTGTAGACAGATATCATGTATACAGATACTTGTATGTCCTTGTCGGCCTATATTTTAAGTATATAATGGATCACATTGGCCTTATAGGCTCGTATGTCACAAGTATGAGTTTCTGTATTAGGTTGGGTCGTTCTATGTCGTATATTCCCTCATGTTTACTCTGGTTATCTCACGACGCCCCTTCTGGCCCACTTACCTATGATGATGTAATAAGAAAGATACGTTACACTAGTACTCGGTTGAGTAAGGTACCGGGTGCTTGTCGCGGCCCATCGATTTAGGTCGTGACATCAAGATGTGCGAAAATACAAGTTACATAATGCATACTAATTTTTGTTCATACAAGTTACATACTATCTCTTACAAACTTCATAAATCCTTCAAGGTTCGGAGGAATTTCCGTTGGTGGTGGCGGAAAAGTAGCTTGGTCATCGTTGCTTTCATTGTCGAGTGAAGCAGCATCCTCAACAAGTTCAGCTAGCATTTTTTCGTAAGCTTCGTATTTCTCTGGTTGTGATTCAGCAAGTCCAAAATTTCTTCTTTCCGAACGGATCCAATCTCTGAAAAGTACTGATTTTTCCAAGCTCTCCCTCATAGACGCTCTATAATCACCTATATGAAGTCTTGCTTGACTGAAAGCGCTTTCTGGTGCCACTGTTGAAGCTTGAATAGTTAAAATATCTCGGACCATCATTGAAAGAACCAGAAAGTATTTTTCTTTGTCCTTCTACCATTGCAAAATATTAAAGGAGCCATCGGATTCACTTCCTCAAGTTGTTGCGACAAATAAAATTCAAGCTCATTTAGTTGTGAAAAATCATTACTACTAGAACCAAAATAACCCCAAAACCCCGCCCAAGCGCTAAGTCCTCTTACTCCCGCAGTTCTTTTAGAAGATTGAGAATCAGAAGAAGAAGAAGGAGTTGAAACATTTGGTCTAACATGATTTAATGCAACTTGATAAGCATTATAAATAGTTTGAGTATTTATTCTAATTGAGGCTATTACTTCTGGAAGTTTAGGCAACTCATCGTCTTCAAATGCTAAACCATTATAACAGTTTCATACCAAAATTGAGGACCTCCTAGTTTCATACAAGGATTTAACAAAGGAGAACCACCATAAATAGGGGGAATAGAGAAAAATATTTTTTAAACTTTTTTCCCATAGAATCATTAGCAAGTTGATAAATTTTCCCACCCTCTAAAAAATGAGCAAACAAATTTGAAAGTTCTGCAATATAAATTAAACAATTAGAAATAGTAGGATAATATTGCCCAGAAAATTCATTTGTAGCAACATGATATTTTTCTAAAAAATCAACAAGTATTTTAACATTAGCCCAATCCCATTTGTAAGGTAATCGTCATCATCACTTACATGTGCATTAAACGTTGAGTTTATAGGGTTTCTATATTCATATGCAACAACCAAAATTTCATCCATGTAATTCCATCTAGTTGGACAAGGGTTAGGAACCTTTCTTTCTTTTAGGCCACATTCATCACATCTTTTAACATATTCTCTAAGTCTACTTCTACGGTTTGAATGAAAAAGCTAGTTAAGAGCCATTTCAACCTTTTCAATTTGAATATTTACAATTCTCATACCATCACCCACAAATAAATGGTAAATATGACAAATACATCTTACATGAAAAATGTTTACTAAATGCAGGATTTAGCGTAGTGGTAAGCACGTCTATAGCATTTGTGTTATTAGTAGCATTATCCATTGAAACCGACATTATTTTATCACTAATGCAAAAATATTTGTAAATATCTATAACTGTGTTAGTAATAAACTGCCTTGTGTTACGTGAAGCAATTATTCTATAAGCAATTATGCGCTTTTGCATTATCCAATCCTCATCAATCCAATGACTGGTAACAGTAAGGTAATCATATTTGTTGCCACTTCTACCAATATCAGTTGTAATAGCAACACAACAATTTATATGAGTAAATAAATAGCGCAAATATTATTCATATTCATGCTTATATTATAAATATCGCTCTTTACTGTTGTGCGAGGAAAACCTTTATAAGTTGAATTAAAATATTTTCTAATATAATGCACAAATGAAGGGTGAGAAAGAAAACTATAGGGTAAGCACATAACAATTACCATTTCTGTCAATTCTTCCTGATCTTTTTTGGATCATAATACAAAATACCACCGGTAATAGTGTTAATTCCCGGTTGAAATTGATTTGAACATGTGCTAGGGTCAGCCTGACTAGGACTAGGTATGCGTTTCCCCTCGGCCAAAGCTTTCAGATGTTCATATTTGACTCTATCTTTATGGTATTTTTTATGTGTCTACTCCCCCGCGATCCAAAATATTTAAAAGCTAACTTCATACCACAAGTTTTACACTTGGCCTTATTTTGTGGAACTAGTTGAGTAAAAAATGGTCAAACATGAGATGTTTCCTGTCGTTTGGTAGGTTGTCTAGAAAACGTAGGGGCAGTAACATGAGTATCAGATGGCTCATCATTTGGATTAGCAGCGTTATTGCTCGTTGGGTTAACATCAGGAGCAGGACTAGTGGATGTATCATCAGTCGGTTGAGCTTCAACAAGATTAATTTCCTCATCATCATATAGTATTATACTTATTAGAATAGAGAGCATTCATCAATTCATGGTCTAATTGTTCACCGGGTGCAATATTATGGAAAAATTGAATCTCGATAAATTGTAATAAGCTATTATCAGCATCAGGAATAACAGGTGTAGGACGGATATGGGTTTGGTTCGGGGAGCCGGGGAAAGGGGAGGAGGAACAGCAGTACCACTAGATTCGCCAGTCTTGGAATTCCTGATTCTTATTTTTACCAAATATATTTCTTAAGGAAGACGTCTTAACTAATCAAGTAATACCAAATAAATAAAATAAACATAACTATAATATTAAGACTTAAGAGTTGGAACGAGTTTGCCGAATTGACGAACTTGTTGAAATTTGACTATCGTTGAAGACTTGAAGATTTCAATTCACCAACTTCAAAAACATTTCACAAATTGCAACAACCTCAAATATGTTTTACTATTTTTTGAAATAAAGTAAGCAAAAGTAGAAAGTATAGAAAATAATTAGAGAGAGATTGTGATAGATTTTTTTAAAGACCAACAACTCTTTTTTTAAATAGCCAAACGGCTAGTTTTTCTAAAACAAATTTACCGTTGGGCCCATTTGGCCTGCCAAGGGACCGGTCCGATCCCGGTCCTAACGGTTCCTAGTCAAGAATAGGCCCACGAAACCGGCCCAAGCCCACCTCTAGCGGTTCTATCGGTCTCGGCCCACTTAGCCTGCGGCCCAGGCCGGCCAACGTGCCACCCTTGATATCAAACAATGTGTAGAAACCAATCTATCAATTATGCTTTCTTTTTCAATTTTCATACTGCTACTTTGACTATTACACGAGTGAACTCCACAAGTCTTCTCATTCAGCTAAAGAACTTTACCCTTTTGTAACGACACGGTCCATCGTTACGTAAAAACCTGCATTATAATTGGTGTTATTGACTTGTGATAGATTGGTTATACTGTATTTGATGTATTAGAGTTGATAGGCTTGAAATTGAATGGTTGTAGTAAGAGTTCAGACAATTAGCCTTTAAAAATAGCCTTAAAATGGGAAAAGTCAACTAAGAGTTGACTTATTGGTAAAGACCTCGGAATGCGGATTTTATGGTTCGAATAGATTCGTTAGGTTTTTTGGTACTTAGGAGTGTGTCCAGAATATTTTTGTGGTGTCCGGTGTAGAATTAGGCTTGAATTGGCGAAAGTTAGTTTTTGGTGATTTCCGGTCGGCAGCGGAAAATAGGCTATCAGGGTCGGAATGGAATTCCGACAGTTGGAACAGGTTTGTAATGTTATTTTGGACTTGTCAGCAAAATTCCAGGTCAATCAGAGTTGATTTGGATAATTTCAGCATCATTTGTGGATTTTAGGAATATCAAAGTTCTTAGGCTTGAATCCGATGTGAATTTGGTGTTTTGATGGTAGTTTTGGTGTTTTGAGAGTGCAACTAAGTTTGAATGATCATATGTGATGTGTTGGTATATTTGGTTGAGGTCCCGAGGGGCTCGAGATTGATTTCGGATGGTTAACGGGAATTTCGAAAGTTGGAAATTGCAGCAAAAAGTTGCTGCTGTGAAATCACAGAGATTTCCGCACATGCGGATGTTTGATCGCAGGTGCGGAAGGTTCGCAGGTGCGGTCGCGCGGGTGCGGTTAAGTGAGTCGCAGGTGCGGAAATACCTGGGCAGTTAAATAATTAAACCCTTCCGCGACTTAAACCTTCTTTTCACCATTTTTGTACGGACAAAGAGATTTTGGGGACGATTTTGAAGAGGTAAATCCTTTTTATTCATAGAGGTAAGTATTTTGATCATTAAAACTCGATTATGGATGATTATAGAACATAAAACCAGTGTAAATTCATGAAATTCAGTAGAAAAATTGGGTTTTAGGGCTTGAGATTATGAGACCTTTAAGGGTCGATTTGAGGGGTCAAACGGACTCTGATTTTGATGTTTTTTATATGTACGGACTCATGAGAGGACGAAGAACACTTTTGTATAAAAATTTATGAGTTTTGGGACGCGGGCCCGAGGGTCGGGTTTTGACCGGTTTCGGATTTTTGAGTTAAATT